>NDGN011349226.1:0-10663 GCA_002564285.1 Tympanoctomys barrerae | reverse complement strand
TGAACTCAGGCCCTTGTGCTTGCCAGGCAAGTGCTTATTCTACTGAGGTATCTCCCCAGCCCCTAGAATTCTTTTTAAATTTAAAAAAAAATTCATTTACTTATTTGGTACAGGTTCTTACTATGCAGTTTGGACTTTTAGTGATCCTCTTATATCAGCCTCCCCATCGTTGGGATTATAGGCCTATGCCACCACACCAGTTTCAGTGGTTGGCAAAGCATGCCTAGTGTTTCAGGATTGGCACAGAATACTGAGGATCAAGCCTTGATCCTTGCATTTGCCAGGCAGACACTTAGACCACCAAGCTATCTCCCCAGCCCTTTTGGGAATTTTCAAAATGTGTCTGCTATGCATTTTTCCATGCCTGGCTGTGTGCATAGTTCTAAGGGACAGACTTCTGAAAGAAAACTGTCCTTTGGGCAGGTTCCCGGTTCATAGTTCCTTCTTCTGGGGCAGTTACTCCTAGGGTTGGGAGGGGAAATGATGCCATGGTTGAACGAAAGGGGGAGACCACGGTTGGAAGCAATCTCTGCCTTCAGGATCCTTGAGAGTCAAACATTCTTCTTCCTCCTAATATATTGGAGTTTGAGGTAGTGGATGAAGATTAAGGCCTCTCAGCTCTCCAGGAAAGGGTAGGATGCATATTGTGTTTTGAATATTTTTATCTTTAGGTTTTTTGTTTTGTTTTGGTTTTTGGTTTTTGGTTTTTTTTGCAGAACTGGGGATTGAAGTCAGGCCCTTGCACTTGCCAGGCAAGTGCTTACTCTACTGAGCTATCTCCCCAGCCCCTTAACTTTAGTCTTTAGTTTTAATGAGATAACAGATTGAATTATGAGAATGACAAAAAGGAATTATGAGAATGACAAAAAGTCTCAGAGGGGAGACTGAGACTTCCCAGGAGGCAGAGCCAAGTGCTGCCCTTCACTCCTTTCCCAGAGGGGTGGTCAGGCCTCAGAGGGTTTGAATGTACACCCCAGCAAGCAGGATGGAATACCAGGGAGCTACACAACTTCTCCAGACCTCCTCTGGCATGAAACTGGGCAGAAAGCAGAATCTAAGAAGCCAACTGAAGAGCAAATATTGTCAATGGGAAAAAAAAATGGCTCTCTGGAGTCAAGCACTGTTCTCCTTTTCTTGTTCTGTATTGTGAATTGTGGTACAAGTCCAGCAAAGATTGAGGAAGGATTTCCTACCAATTTCATGTAACAGGAGCTTAGTGAAAAAAATTAAGCTGATAAAGAAAAAGTACAGAACTGTGATACTCACGGCCTGAGTCTCATGACTGTTTACCCTGCTGATAGATATACAGATGTTCCTCAGTTTACAATGGAGTTATGATAAAACCAGCATGTAAATATCTATAACTTGGTGGACATCACAACTTAGTCTACCCTAACTTAAGCTTGCTCAGGCACTTATATCAACCAACAGTTAAGCAAAAGCATCAAACACAAGACCTATTTTGTAATGAAATATTGAATCCCTCATGTACTTTACTGAAAACTGTTTTGAAACTAAAAAGTAGAACAGTGCCATGAGAATGTCTCTGTAAAATTTGCAAACTGTACATCCAACCATTCTAAGTTGAGAAGCAATCTGTACTTAATGGGAACATTATTGCGAAAGGCCAGTGGCCTCTGATCACATGGTCTCCTATGAAGATTTTCCAGTCTAGACTTTTAAAATGGTACTTAGTTTCAAGTAATTCGGAAGAGACTTCTTGGCCCCTTTGTCAGACCTTCACTCTCTGTCCAGGAAATTCAAGGTGCTAGCCATTGGTGGTTCTGCAGGAGGTGATTTTGGAGCCATGAGTTCTTCACCTGGGGACTACAAGCCGCTGATTTTGTCTGTGTGGCAGAAGTTACAATGTTACCATCTCATTTAATGGGTTATATGCACAAGGATAGGTTAGATTGCTTCCATTATTCAAGGAGCTACATGTGCCTGGTAGCAACAATTACCAAGTCGCATAAATACAACAAAGTTAATTAAAATGTTAGCTGATATAAATAACCTAAGGTTATTGAACATTGTTCCATTTTAAATTAATAAATACGCAAAGGTAATGTTTATAATTAAAGCCATAATTTATCTTCATGCTCTGTTTGTTTAATAGCAGTGGTAATATAACGCTACATGCAGAAATGTAGTAATAGATTTGTTTAGCACTGACATTATAAACAAATGTCTCAGTCTATTTATTCTAAGTTATGATACAGATTCTTTTCACATGTATCTGATGGCCTTTAAACCATTTACAATGAACTGCATTAACGTAATCTAATCTTGATACTGAACATAACATTTCAGTTTGAATTATCCTGAATCCATGATCCATTTTATTACTCACAAAGCACTTTATACATTTATGATAATGGCAAACCTTGCTCTGTTATTTAAATCCCATTTCAAAAGGGATGTTATTTTTTTTTAAATAAATAAACCCCACACATTTGGGGTAGTAAAGTACAAATAAGGAAAAGTCAATGCCCAGCAAGCCCTTTAACAAAGCAAACAATTCAGATTTTTATGACATTAGCAAATAATAAAGGGAAGAACTGACATTTACAGTTGATGAAATTTTATGTTATAACAGATGATGAAAATCACATGGAAAAAATTTATCCATGAGGTTCAACTATTCTGAGGAAATCTCTACCTGTAGACTGTCTTTGGGGACATTTTTCCCACTTCAACATTTATTCAAGCCTTAGAAATGTCCCAGGTCTGCTCTGGGTGTGAGCCAGGGACACCTTGTTTCCTTGCTCTCCCCTTTCCTTCCCTTCCTTTCCCTCTTTTCCCCTCCCCTCCCCTCTCTTCTCCTTCCCTCCCCACTTCCCTTCCCTTCCCTTCCTTCGGATCTTCTTTCCTTGTCTTTAGCCCTCTGTTCTCCCTACTTCCTCCTTCTCTTTCATTCAACACCTCCCTCACTAGAGGGAACATTTATTCTCTACCCTCCAATTTAGATTATAATAAACAACAGCCTTGTGTTGGGGTCTAGAAAGAAGGGAAAGAAAGTCCTGTAAGTCTTTCTTGAGTATGTAGCTTGCTTTTTCTTAGCATAGCTTCATGTTTCTCTCTCTCCTTAATCCCTTTTAAAATAAATGTTCCTTCTGGGTTTATTTGCAGTCCCTGAAAGAAGTTTCATTTTATTTTAGTAAGACAATTTCACTGAATGTCTTAGAAACTGTTGCCCCTAAAGTCAAATAAACAACTAAGATATTTTTTTTAAAGAGACATTTCTTTCTTCTTTATAAAAGGAAGTTAAAAATGTAACAGGCCTATTTTTGGAGAAAGAATGGGCTGGAGGGGTTTCCCCCCACCTTAAATTCTAAACAGATTACACACTTTGAAAAATCTTAAAAGGATTTTAATGCTGTATCCTCTGAAATTTGGGAAGAATTTAAATTTAGGATTATATGCTACTCCACTGCAAAACCCTCCTGTAATCAAATATCACATTTTAGGAGATGATTGTCTCTGTAGCTGCCACTCAAGTTGCTTCTTCTCGTTATGTTTTGGTATTAATAAAGTAGGAGGATTTCACAGGGCCTGGGCTGCTGGCTTGTGTCAAAGGCTCAGCCTTCAAGAAAAGACACTTGATGCTGCTGTCCTCCCCAGAAGCTCAGAGGGTAGGGAAGCCACACTGCCTCTGATCTGGTAGAGATCCCCAGCCCTTCCTCTTGCTGCCCTCTCATTGACCCTTGACATTCAGCCCTCTGAAAGTTCCTCCTCGCTCTGGTCATTTTTCCATAGGGACACCTAGAGGTTATGTGGCCTGGGGCACAGAAGCAGTGAGTCAAGTGTCCCTTATTTCTATATCAGAAGTGTCTCTAGAATGTTAGAAATGTTCATTGAGGCTATCCAGCTAGTAGTTTTAAAATTTTAATAACAATAACCATTATCTGTGTATATGTGTATATACATATGTAATTCATGTATGCATATATGTCATCCACAAATAAATATATATATTCCATGCATATATACATGGCATAGTTACATATGTTTAGTTTTTCAAGCATTTGTTTGGTTTGGAAGAAAATTTAACCCAGAAGATCAGTATGTAGAGTAGGTAAGAGACAACATACTCTTAATTAGACAGCTCTAGGGGATCTGAAATCTTTCATCTCTTGTTTGCTTAGGTGATTCCTGATATACTTCTGTAAAATCCTAAAGACCCAGGCAACAATCAGAAAATCATTGCTTTAGTTGAACCATTTTTTTTCACTCTTTTTCACAAAGTCCAAGTCAAGGACATCTTATTCAATGGAGGGGGACTCCTCAGTTACACCCAGCTGTCCAGTGACAGATCTGGGTCCCAACTCACTTCCTCCTATTCCAAAGTCAAATGTCCTTCTTAAAAAGGTTGTCACCTCAGAATTTCCAGTTCTTAGGCAGAAACTCAAAAAACAAACAAACAAAAATAAAACCAAACAAAAAGAAACCCACACCAACTGATCATGGAGATACCCAAATTTAGAGCCAGGGGGCTTGGTGGGCTGCATAATTGCAGAGTTTCATGCTTACTCTCAGAAGAGTAGATGGCAAGGGGGGGTGCACGTGCATCTCAGGATCAAGCTTTGGGGACTGGAGTTGAGGAAGACAGGATGTTAAATGACCCCATGCTTGAAACCCTACAGCTCACTTCCCCTGTGACTGCTTTCTGTATGGACATAATATTAGCATTGCTCACCTCATACCCTTATGATGCTGTAGTCATTCTCTACAGGGGTGATGTTGCCCCCAGGGGATATTTGGCAATATCTGAAGACATTTTTGGATGCTGCCAAACATCCTACAGCACACAAGCTATCCTCCCACAACAAAGAATTGTCTGTCCCCAAATGTCAGATAATGCCAATGCCCACATTGAAATGACCTCTTTGAGAACTCAGCAATGAACTGTCAAATGCATAGTGTCATAATTACCCAGTAAAATGTGTATTTTCACCTTGTTTCTCAAAACAATTCAAAGTCAGCATTAATTGGGCAACAGGCCAATGAAGGATTAGCAAACAGGGTGAACAGTTGTGACCTTTGATGGGGGGCATTCAGATGACAGAGGTGGGTGAAGTGGGTAGTAGAAGTGACTGTTTTACTATGGCAGAGGGAGAGGAGATGGGGCTGTTTTGGTCTCTGGCTTCTTGCCTGGTGGGAGGGGGAGTGCGCGAATGGGGTGGGTGCCAGGTTTCTTTGTTGACTTTTGCTGGGGAAGAGATGAGTCAGATAATTGCTCAGCTGTGATATGGGGAAAGAAAGAGAGGCAGGGAGGTAAAACCAAGGGGAGCAGAGAGAACCCACTTAGTTCCTTTTGTGCAGCGAGGAATAAGAATGACAGAAGCCAATGGGAAACAGTAGAATCCAGCTACAGAGGTAACCTGATCTGAGGAGGAGAATGAAAGGTACAGACTAGAGGAGGACCGCCTCTCCTTTGGAACCGCATCATAAAAATGTGAGAGCTGAATAGAGTCACAAACAACTCACACCTCAGATCCTAGTTTCGAAAAGCACTGCCCATTGCCTTGAAAAAAGAGCTTTTTCTCCTGCCAGCCCAGGAGACAAAGAGCAATGCTTTGCAAAATCTATAAAACAAAAGACTCCAACAGTGTCAAGCCTCTTTAAACAATCACTTGTGCTATGAGGCAAAACAACTGAGACATCCGGATAAGCACTATGGTGGTATTTTTCATGTTGATTGCAATAACACCATCAAAGCCATGCACATTCTGTGTAAAATCAATGTCTGCTTGTTGGAGGAGGAGGGGAAAGGGAGAGGCCTGGGGATTTTATCTTGTAAGTCAGCTCTGCAGATAATCGCATGCCTTGGGCTGGAAAAGAATTGATGGCAGATCAATGGTCAGGAACATGAACTGTACTCAGTTTTGACTCACGCAGTACCCAGAGTTGGCTGTGAGTCTCAGGATAGGGGAAAAGGAAGGTGGTGACTGGGATACTACTTTTGAATGGTACAGGGCATTGGCTTTATCTGCAAGGTAGCTGCAAGGGCCATTCCGATAAGGTTCAAATATTAGAAATTGTAGTAAGAGGAAATTTTTTTGTAGGAAGAAGGATGTGCTTATCCAAGGAATCAGATCATGTGTGTAGGTACATGTGTACGTGGAAAGAAATGAGACTTATATGCTTGGAGCAAAAATTCAGTTTAAGTCAACAAAGGTTGACTTTGTCCTGATTAAAGGACATTCATTCGTTTGTTGGATCATAGAGAAGAGGTTTCCTTTCTCAAGGGAAGCAACAGAGTAGAACTGTGGGTCTTTACCTGCCCCTTCATACTTATCCTATAGGGATTCATTGGCTCTTCTTCATTGGTAGAGATGCTTAGGAGGTGAGTGAGGAGGGAAGGAGGTTGAGGCAATTGCTTTATTGTTTCTTCTTAGGCAGATTATGTGTTCCTATAGGATCAGACCTTTCTCCCCAAGTTTCCACTAAGTTCATCTGAAGTCCCTGTCACTGATGAGGGAGGAGAAAGTTAATCGGCGTTCTCATTGTTCATCCCAGTGATAATTAAATTATTTATTTATGAAGGGTGTTTACTCAACAACATTTCAGCTATTGTGCTTCCATCATTTTTGCTTCATAGACACCCATTACCTCAGACATTTGGACACTTCTTCACCTGTAGATGTTTGTGCTGATGAAAATACAAATCCTTCAGTCAAGCTGGCATGGCAGAGGAGCTGTAGTGGGGTGAAGTAAAATGTCCCATTTGTCCATGCCCATTTGCCCTCTGTGAGACCACAATGTCCTCGCCTCCCAGATCTTAGGTCAATATATTCTCTTTTGGATTCCTCTCATTACTTCTTTCTTTTCTCTTTAGTTTCTCTATCCTTTCAACTCATTTTCTTCTCTAGAAGACTCCTGTCTCTTGGTTGACTGGTTTTCCCCAAGTACCATATCATCCAATCCCTGGTGGTATGGTGTATATGGGTGTGCTGGGGAAGGAGATTCTCAGGAATAATTTGGGGGTAATTGTCTACTTCAGCTATGCTATTGACTTGCTTTGATCGAAGAGTTTGAAGGAGGAACTCAACATACCTCTGATTGCCTGATGCCTTGTTTTGGTTTCCAAGTAATCCCACCCACTAGAATACTTTATTTATTCATTCATTCATTTATTTACTTGCTTGTTTTATTACTGGGGGTTGATTCCAAGGCCTTTACACCGACCTCCATCCCCAGTCCTTTTACACATTTTGAGCAAGGGTCTCGCTAAATTGCTTCTATGTCTAACCTTGGCTCAAAATTGTGATCCTACAGTAGCAGCCTCTCATGGGCTGGAATTACAAGGATGTGCCGGCATATCTGGCTTTCAATCTTTCAGCTTACCTGTCCTTTTTCTAGTTTTTTGAATGGAGACTAGAACTATTTTGTATTACCTCAAGGTCAGAAGACACCTTTGGAGTGCAATAAATGCAGACATGCCTACGTTAGAGAGGAGGCGAACAGCTCCTTCCCACCAAGTTATAGCTAGTGCTCACCTTTTAGGAGGCCTTCCTTTCCATTGCTGTCTCTAACTCATGCTATGGGGTATCTTTGTCAAAATAATGACTTTTTCTTTACATACTATGTTGCATTCCTTCTCAACTCATTGCTACACTGAATATTTAGCTCCTTGTCTATATTACAAACTCCTCGAGGATCTTTTCTCTCTCTCTGTCTCTGCCTCTTCTCTTTGTCTCTGTCTGTGCCTCTCTCTTGTCTCTGTCTCTGCCTCTGTCTCTCTGTCTCTGTCTCTGTCTCTCTGTCTCTCTATCTGTCTCTTCTCTCTCTCTCTGCCTCTCTTTTGTCTCTGTCTCTGCTTCTCTCCATCTCTCTGTCTCTGTGTCTCTGTCTCTCTGTCTGTCTCCTCTCTCTCTCTCTTCTCTCTCTCTCTCTCTCTCTCTCTCTCTCTCTCTCNTCCCTCTCTCCCCCCCCTCAGTAGTTTTGGGTACCCTAAAGCTTCAATATACAGCTAGTACTGTGTAAAAGACTTCTATTCCTTTCAAACTTGTTGAGAACATTTATTAGTGATTTTGTTCGATACTTTTTTCCTAACCTTCTGAAATATTTTTCTTTCTGGAGGCCTAAGATGTACATGGAAGCTTCTCTGTCCAACTCTGCCACTGCCAGCTCCATTTCTCTCTCTTTCCCTTAATTTGGGAAACCATGCTATAAGGCCATTTTATTTCCAAGTAAAACCACTTACCATCTCTGTGCCTGGGCTTCACATCTATCCTCTGAAGCCAGGTTCTCTTTATTTTTAAAGAATAATCATCACTATATAGGTTTGAATTGCAAAGAGAAATTCATTAGAAATCAATGCACATGTGAGAGAGGGGTCATATGATATTGGGAAGTGTCTCCTGACACAGGGTAGCTAATCCAAAACCCTAACTAGAGAAAGAGTTTATTTTTGGTGTAGAACGTTTTGCAAAATGTTGCGTTCATATTTAAAGAAGATACCAGGAAGCGGCAAACTGAAGTTTGGGTGCCAGAGGAGTTGGGGTACCTGGAGCTTGTAACTTTCCAGAACATGCAGGTACTGGCTGACAGTCATGGTCAAGTTATCAGGCCCTAGATGTGCTCATCTAAGAGAAGCCTGCAGTCAAATGGAGACGGGGACCTGAGGAGCTTTGGTTCTAACTTAAGCCGTGTGAAGGGCCAGCTGTATAACAGGAGCCAGATCCCACAATTTCTGTGAGCTTATTTTATAAGAGTCTTGGTTACTTTTCTTGTTGCTAAGACAAAATACCTAACACCCAAAGTTATAGGAGGAAAGGTTTATTTAGTTCACAGTTTGTAGAGGTTTCAGTCTGCAGTTGGCTGGCTCCAAGGCAGGGTGGCTTGGCATAGGGGTACCACAGAGGAGAATAGCTCATGTTGGGCAGAAGGTAGCAAAACAACAAGGGACCTTGACAGCACCTTTCTGCTCCTTTTATCTTATACAGGCTACTTAAGAGGGTAGCATGCCCACCCTTAATCCTAGTGCCCTTGATCCTAGTACCACACCATGAATCTATCACACATTCTAGATCTAGCCAACTCTGAAAAAGCCTCATATATGACCACATGAGGCTTTGGGGAATCATCTAAACACAAGTTACAACAATAAACATGTAAACAAATTGGGGTCAAGCTTACAGTTTTGGAGTAGCTAACCTCTAAGTGCCTATATTGGAGACTATTAACAGCTAAGCCTTTAGAGAGGGACACTACAATGCAATGTAGACTTTTAATTCAAAAACTTGCACATTGGGCTGGGGAGATGGCTCAGTGGAATAAGCACTTCCCTGGCAGATGCAAGGGTCTGAGTTCAATTCTCAGTTCTGCAAATAAATAAATAAAAATAAAACCTGCACATTGTTTTCATGGTCTTCTTTACTTGTGATAAGATATAAGTTGAAGATAAACCTTTTATTATAAGACTTTGTAGTGAAAGCTACTCAGACTCTTACAGCTGTGGTTCTAAACTTCTGGGGTTGGAGGATCCTTTTAGGATTTTGATAACACCTAGTCCTCTGTCCAGAGCACACAAACACATATACACAACAATTTAATTTAATTTAATTTTGCAGTATCAGGGATTGAACTCAGGATTGTGTACTTGCCAGGCAGGTGCTTATTCTACTGAGCTATCTCTGACCCTACAACTTTTTTAAAAAAATAAATAACTGGGGAGGTTAGTGATTCTCTAAAGGCTATCAAACCCTTATGGTCAATTTGTTAAGAGTTCCTACTCAGTGGTGAATAACTAAGAGGGCAGGTCATAAAGCCAGCCTCCTCTTTCTGTTGCATTACATTGTTACTGTAGGTACCTGGCCTTTGGGCCAGAACCCAAATAAGCTTCTTTACTTAATGATATGGAGTAGGAAATGAGTTAAAGGAGGAAATAAAAAGAACTGTATGACTTGTGCTTGTTCTCATCAAGCTTTCAGACCCATCCAGAACCTAACACAAGCCTATTACTTGATGTGTCTGAACCTCAGGTCTCTCATCTCTGATATGGGGATAATAGTCATATCTATTTCATGGAATTGCTGAGGAAATTAAACAGCATGGCACTAAGATAACTAGCTGAGGCACCTTCCTAGTGTGCAAAGTTTCAGGGAGAACACAACCGCTCAATAATTAAGACAAATGTTTTAATGCAATACTTTGGAAAATTAAAATTAATGCAAAAATCCATGATGAACCAAATATGGCAATGTTAAATAAGGACAAGATCAGTATTGCTAAATTTTTTTACATTTGTGTCAGCTTTCCAGATGGTTAGCTCAGGATTGTTATTAATCCCAAAAATTTGGTGACTAAGAAAATATTTGGAAATAGCTCGTTTAATCCTCCTTTCATTTGGAGTCTTAAAAAGCACCGCTGGTGTAGTGGTATCATGCAGGATTCCCATTTGGAGTCTTAATCCCATCTAAACTATGTGGCTATCTGACCTCAATTTGCACATTTTTGAGGACAGAGTTTGACACCTTATGAGGTAGCACAGATATGGGGTGATCCTCCATGTATTTCATTCCTAAGAATCTTATTATTTCAGAAGCTGTCTTAGTTTCTGTAGCTGCTTTTCATAGGAGTGTTCTTTGGGGAATTTTTTTTTTTTTTTTTTTTTGCAGAACTGGGGATTGAACTCAGGCCCTTGATCTTGCCAGGGAAG
>NDGN011349169.1:0-16010 GCA_002564285.1 Tympanoctomys barrerae | reverse complement strand
TTAAAAATATATTTAGTACCGGGTCTCACTACACAGATTGGACTCTTACTGATTCTCAGCCTTCCAAGCACTGGGATTACAGGCACGTGCCACCACGCCCAGTCTCAATCACTGTCTCAGCATGCCCCATGGGGTGGTGCCATGTTATTTTTATTAGTAATCATGTAAGCTCCATGCACAGGGACTTTGTTCACTACTAGAACTCCAGACCTCTTCGTAGTGCTCTGGAATCGTGCCTGCATGGATTTCATACAAAGTTGACTTTCTTCAGAATCTATTAGTTTAACTGAAGGTCTAGTTCGGGGCAGGAGGGGACGGGTGAGCCCCTATCCCAAGGGAACTCATGCTAGAGGAACAGGAGTGAGCAAAGGTGTATGGTGGAGTCCAGCAAGCAGGGCTGGTGATTGCTCACAGAGAGGACATTCTACCTCCTGACATGGGCTTGGTGTCACCTGCTGTTGTTCCAAGCCCTTCAGCAGTGCATCCATGACCATGACACAATGAGGCGACGGAGTAGCTTGTCCTCAGAGACAGCGACCATCAAAATCCTCCTCTGTGTGTTTCTGTTCCCAGCAAGAGATCTATTTTATCTGGGCTGGCTTTGTAGCTTGCTTTGATCAATCGAATGCTGTGGAAATGACTTCCTGGAACTCTCAGACTCCAGACTTCTTAAGGAAGCATTAGCTTCCTCCTTTTTGGAAGCCAGAAGCCATGGGGGATGTTTGACCACCCTAAAGCCAGCACATGGAGGAAAGCACACCTGGAGGAAAGGGCAAGAGGAGGAGCACCGTGGCACCAAACAGCGTGAAGCCTTCCTTGGCCTTCCAGCACAGCCCATCTAGCTACTGAAGGCACCTAAGGATGAACTCTGCAGGCACTGTGTGGAACAGAAAGAGGCATGAGAAATAAACTTGTGGGTTTTGGGGTTTTTTTTTGTTTTTTGTTTTTGTTTGTTTGGTGGAACTGGAGATTGAACTCAGGCCCTTCCGCTTGCCAGGGAAGCACGTATTCTACTGAGCTATCTCCCCGGCCCTACTGAGCTATCTCCCTAGCCCAACAGGGTCTCATTATGAGTTCAGGCTCTCCTTGAATTCATCATGTAGATCAACCTGGCTTCAAACTCCTGGTGATCCTCCTGCCTTGCCCTCAGTGCTGGGATTGCAGGCGTGTATCAGTATACTCAACTTGTTCTGTTTTCTTATTAAATGTTATATAGCAATAGAAAACTCAGACAAGCTGTCAGAGCTGGATAAGGAGTGGAAAAGAAGTCTCTGTACTCACAAACCTCAGTGACTGGGAGGTGCCAGCCTTCCCCCTACCTCTTGCAGAGAGCAGGTAGGTTCAGCATCCCTTTGCTAACTTACAACATTAAAGAAATCTCATACACAATCATCAAGTGTGAAAAATGTTTAAATAATGGTTATCAGAGCTGCCAGGGCAGAGATGCCCCAGTTCTTTAGTAAACTTGTATACTCCCCGCCCCCGCTGGTGGTAGTCTTTACCTCTCTGGTTTTTCCCAAATATTAGTATTTTGCATCATAGTTCAGTCCCACTGGGACCAATATATTCCTGCAGGGGCTTTGCTCTCCTCTTTCTCTTCCCTTCTACTCTTACCATCCCTCGAGACCCCAGGGAACCCATAGATCCCACTGCAGGATTTTGCTAACTCCAGTTTCCATCAGTCACCTTCTCCCCTGAAGGCCCACAACCCTGGTTTACTGTAGCATACATTTTTCCATTCACAGGCCAAGCATCAAAGGTGGTTGAGGGTGACTGGATGTTCGAGGCACTTTCTGGGGTAGGAAAGCTTGGGAAAAGCAACTTGCCCAACATTCGTGTCACTCATGGGGCATGGAATATCAATTCTGCAGCCCTATAGTGTTGGGAACTCGAAGTTGCCAAATGTCTGAGTTAAAATGGAACCAGGCCAGAACACACTGAGAAGCAGCAATTGCAAAATAAACTTGTATCTGCTGTAATATGAAGGAAAAATGTGAAGAGGAGGCGGTCCGAAGTTGACTTCTTTCGGGCTGTACTGTCATCAAAATACTCACCATTCAAGTAAAAAGATTAAGATCAAACTCACAATGGTGTACATGGTCACAAATCTCCTTATGTCTAAAAGCCTGGTGAGCAATACAGGGCTCTTGAGTAGCACCACCTCGGAAAGTTGCCTCAGTGGCTTGTCCTTGTCCCGAATTGCAGCCACCCACCTGTATCTGCCAGCATAGCTACCTGAGGAGGAAACTCTGATTCATTAGGGAAGATGAATGAAACGTCACATCCCAAGCAAAGGAAAGGAAGAGTCACATCTAAGTGTGTGATGTTGGCTCTTTTGAAACCAAACACAGTGTAAGTGAACTGATGGATTTTATAATCATCAAATTATTGTCAATTTATTTGTTAAGGTGTTTGAAGCAATTAGAATTTGCTACGCTGGAATCATGAAGATTTTAATTGCTCAAGTGTGCAAGAAATGTTTTTGGGAGGAATCCAATTAGTTGATGTTTTTGAGTGATTAGTTCTTCAGTAGTACGTGAAGACTGCCTAAATGTGGACATCCATCAAAGTAGAAATCACTGTGGCTTGTCTTTCAGCCTCCAAGAGCCCTGCATACATTGACTTTTCCCCGGAGAAGGCAGACCCCTGGGCTGGTCACCCTCTGGCCCCTCAACTTTTTCCAATGCACAGAGCTTACATAGCTCTCTGTATTTTTTTTTTCCATCATGGGAACAGATATCAGTAATGGGGAAACTCAGAGCTTTCAATAATAGGGATAGTCCTCTGTGGCACATTTGCCATCGGTTCGTCACCACTGGGCATGTTCTTTCACTCTTCAGTGTAACCCCAAGTGGCACTTCAGTCTATATTAATTGCATTTAACAAATTGAATGGGACTTGTTATAGTCAGCTTTCTGGTTACTGAGACAAAATACCTGAGACCAACAATTTAAAGGAGGCAATGCTTAATTTAGGTCATGGTTTTAGGAGACTCAGTCCATAGTCAGCCAAACCAGGAACATCATGGTAGAGGACAAGACAGGGCAAAGCACTCAGTTCACAGTGTCCAGGAGCAGTGCAGGTGAGCCGCGTCAGAGATAAGAGGGTGGGAAACCATACTCTACCCGAGGTCATGCCTGCGTAGCCCATCCAGACGCACCCAGGAGCACACTCGACTAGGCATTTCTTGATCCAGTGACATTGGCATATCAAGATAAATGGTCACAGGATTTTAAATCCAATGACAGCCATAGGCCATGTTCTATAAAAACCTGAATCAGGAACAGCCCTTGTCAAAAAGCATCCATGAGCATAAGACACAGAGAAAGTGCATTTCCATAGCATTGGAGGGGAAAGTGTGGCCGGCTCCCATGTAATGAAGGTGCCATTGGCTTTGGATGACACTGGAAGTGACGGACTCTTCTTTGCTTATGATTCACCATTTCCTTACTTATAGCTTGGGCAGTTCTGGAACATTCTGCTGGGTTCCTGAACTACAGAGGGAAGAAGATGTGATGAAAAAACATGGCTAGGAATCACAGCTCTGGCCTCTCCTTCCTCACCCCTAAAACCCTCCACATCGGGACCGGTGAGTCTTGGAGTGAGGAGTGCCCATGCAGCGAGGCAGAGTAAAAGGCCAAGGAGACAAGAGGGCTGTTGGGGGTGACGAAGCACAGGGAAAGAGGTGGGGAGGCTGGCTTTGAAGGACAACTATCAGAACTGCTAGTGCTTTCAATCCTGGAGGTGACAACCATGGTTCTAAAGCCAGCTGGCAGATAGGCTCATGGTAGGGAAGAAAGACAAAGGAAGAAAAGAGGAGTAGGGTGGGCCACACAGAGAAGACAGCTGTCTTGGGCCATTCATGTGGCATCATGAAAACTGCAAGGTCAGGTTTTCCAGGGTTTTGTCACTTGGGACCAAACATTGCAACCTCTTGGTGCCAAGAAGGGTTTCTACAACCGTTGCAAGCCATTTAAAAGTCCTTCTCTGACAGAAAAAGCCACCCCTTTATTGGAACAGTGTGTTATTTTACTTTGGGGGAAAGACACAGCAACATGAGTCACTCCATGAATCAGGCTGCCCTGGGATAGCCAGTAGACATGACAGCAAGAGTTTATAAAGCAGCTCACTGTAGTGCTTACAAACAAAGTCCCTTCATCTGGGCAAATCCACAGATACCAACCCCAGAAGGACTAGCTGATGGGAGTGGGCACTCAGATTGCACAGAGCTTGTGCACACAGGGCCTTCAGCGCTTCCCATGCCCTGCATCTTGGGAAGTAGTGCTATTTTATTCACAAGCAAGGGGCCTTAGCCCTGTATCAACAGTGCTGGGGGTAGAATTCAAGTTTTTAGATGCCAGTGCTCCAGAGAATGGGAACAGATTGGTAAGAGTGTCAGGCAGCATCCAGACCCGAGGGCCTGAGGGAGGACCACACACCAAGGCTGGGCCTGACACTGTGATGTATACCTTGATTGCTTAACTCAAGGGAAGGAAGAGAAATTTGCATGCTGGAAACTGAGGTGCTCACTGACTACCTGAGATGTCCTGCTTTTCTGTTATTTACATCTTCAGGTATTTATTCAATAAGACTCACAGTTTTCAAAGATAGGTACTGTCTTGTGGATCACTTGCCTCCTGCTTAGGACCTATAACCTAGGAACCCCTTCAGTGACTACAACTGATTAACCATCTTCTCATCTTCTCTTGCTCAACCCTCCTTGTGAACGAAGGGCAATCAGGCCCCAACATTCTAAAAATATGATTTAAAAAGTGATGTAAACAATTCATTGGGGAGGGCCAGCCAAATAGCTCAGTGGGTTAAAGTGCCTGCAAGCAGGTGCACAGGCCAGGGGTTTGATCCCCATGCCTGCCTTGCCGGCCCCGCTCTCACAGCGCACTGAGACAGCAGTTGAGACTGGGCGTCATGGCGCACACCTGTAATCCCAGCTCTTGGGAGGCTGTAATCTAGTAGTGAGATTGTGAACACCCTGTAAACCCTTCCCTAAAATTTAAAAAAAAAGAGAGAAAGAAGAAAAAGAAAAAAAAATTCATTGCGGATTTTCTAAAGGCTCTACGAGTATGAATTGAAAGATGTCTCAAGTTTTAATAGAACTTCTTCTGTGCTGTCATAAGGTGTTTGTTTGATTTAAGTTTACATCATAGTTGGGCGTAGTGGCCTCGGCCCATAATCCCAGCTCTCTGGGAGACTGAGAAGGAATATGGTAAATTCGAGCTCAGCCTGAGTAACTGAGTGACTTGGCAGGACTTTGTCTCAAAATAAAAAAAATTTTTTAAAAATGAACAGGCTTTGGGATGTAGCTCGGTGAGATGGTCCTGTGTTCATTCCCCAGAATGGAGGAAATAATTTTCTTTTATATTTTAATTGTTCTTTCATTGAAGTAATTAAAATATACATTCCAACAATCAAAATACCTCCTAGGTGCTGTGATGCTTTCCTAAATTGATTTTGTTACTTAAAGAAAAAGATGTCCATCCTTTAGATTTTTAGATGGAAAAACTGCTGATAGAATGTGGGAAGTATAATCAGAGAGAAAGAGGAGAAAACCTCTGCGGACGGGTGACACCTCTCCCGATTCACACCTGGGAGCAGGGAATGGGATCAAAGTAGTTGAAGTACTGACACGCTCATGACTTTCTTCCACCAGGTTCTGTGTGTTACATTTTCTTAGCGTCAAGATGGATAAAGGAAAATCAATCATAGAAGTTAACCTGGGCATTGTATAGTCTCAGGAAAAAAAAAAGTTCTCCCGAGGGAGGCCCGGGCAGTGGTGAATCAACTATTGTCGTAGCTGACTGCAGGGAAGTCCGGCACTAGGAAGGCCCCCGTTTTGTACAAACTGATCAAATACAGATGTTCCCAGGGGGTTGACCTTATCAACCGAGACTTCACTGGGGACTGCGTGGAAGACGGCCTGCCAGTAGTGGGGCGGAGACGTGTTTTAGTGGGAGAGTGTAAATGTATATACGAGGACAGGATGTGGATGACACTAGACAAACATCTGTTTTATTGATAAATACATGTTTACTTCCAAAAAGTTTTCTACCAGGAAGATGGAATGAAAATTAAATGGAGCTTCAGGCTTTGATAGATACACACCAAACTCTGAAAAAAAAAAAAAAAGGAAGGACAAAAAATTATTAAAAATGTGTTCAACCTTCCGTCTTCCTGAAATATCAGATTTCATATTAAACTCATCAGCTGAGCTAAGTATTAGGCTTGATCAATGGCAGGAAACGAGGGGATCAAATGCTAATAAATCAGAAACAGATACCCCTTCTGGAGCAAAAATATATCAAAAAACCGAAAACAAGGAAATCATCTGATGATTTCTTAATGCGTGCTGCCCGAAGAGAACTGGCTTGGGGGTGCCGAACCTTCTGCAGGGACAAAGACCGAGCCTCTCACACACCCTAATCAGTCTTCTGCTTGAACAAAACAACAAGCAAAGACACAGAAAAGGACCTACTTGGTGCCTGAACACCAGGACATCATCTGAGGACGTGTGGCTTTGCAGTATTAAATGGCAAAGTGACCACATTTAAACCTCACTTACAGTGTCTTGCTAGCCGATTCATGCATTTTCTTTCAAAGCATGCCTTCCGCCCTCAGCCCCAACGCTTCTGACTTTTAAAAATGCACCAAAATCCTACTCTTTTGCTTCCTAGTACTTTTTTTCTCTTATTCGCTTTCATTTTGAAAAGTAAATATTTCATGGAAATAAAAACAGGTATCCAGACAATGCATAACTGACAAGTTTTCAAATTCATAAACACGATGAATTTTCCTAAGTGAACACACCTGTGAAGTCAGGGCCCAGCTCAAGAGTCAGGCCACTTTTAGCACCCAGAACCTGGCCCCAGGGCTCCTCAGAGGCAACCACTGTCCTGTCTGGTAACACCAGGGACTACACTTTTGGAGCTTTCTCCAAATGGGGTCATAAAGTGTGTGTTGCTGCCTCTGGCTTCTTTAGCTCAACATTACCACTGTGCAGCTCGCCCATGCTGGTTGGTTGCGTACTTATCAATACTTAAAATTGTATTCATTTGAATAGTACAGATGTATTCATGTCATCACTGTAGTCTTTTTTTTTTTTTTTTTTTTTCAGAACCAGGGATTGAACTCAGACCCTTGCGCTTGCCAGGAAAGCGCTTATTCTACTGAGCCATCTCCCCAGCCCCTTCACCGCAGTCTTGCATGTACAAAAATGTCTTTTTATTTCAGCAAGGTGACTTACCTCGGTACTCAGAGAGTTTGAGAAAGTAACCACTACCAGCAGAATCACAAAGAATCCACTGAGCTGTGATAGCGCTCCAAGGGGCATGTGTATAATTAAAAGTGGTATTTTCATTCCTGAAAATACCTTTAAAACCTATTTGCTTCCCACTGTTTTCTTCAAAAATGCAGTGCAATTATTATTTTCTCCTTTTTATTCACCTTAAACAAGGATGAATAAAACCCCAGGAGTGTGGTCCTGCTTTCTGAATGGAAATTGTTTGCTTCTGGGAAAACAAAGAACTAAATTAAATTAGAAAATCCTGGTATTCGGTAGGACAGAATTTTCCTTCCTTCCTATGTTCCTGTTCCACAATCTATCACCTACAGTAATTAAGACCAGCGAGGTATCATCTTCACTGGATTAACCTTAACTAAATCACGCTCATTCAACATGTGCCCTTTTGATTAGTCCGAGTAGGGCCTGCTGTCTCGGATACACCACCTTGTAATTCTACACACTTAATTAATTTCAGATGAATAGAGAGGGGGCTAAGCTAAATTCTCCAATTAATAAACTCTAAGTCCTTCTGTGTATCAGAGTAGTTCGAAAAGAGGATTTATATCCTCTTTTTATTTCTTGTCCTTGCAAAGGCTAAATGGAGATGGGAAGAAAAAGAAACACACAAAACACCCCCAGCAGCAATCACAGGAGGGGGTGGGAGGGGCCCCCCAGGAGCTGCAGCAGCTTGAAGGACAGACACCAAGAATTGCTGGAAAAATAGATTCATTTTCTGCCAAACAGATTTTTAATGTCTTTCTCCACCTGGCCCTTAGTCCTTAATTTTTATTGGCATCCATTCCCTGTTCTATGTACAGATCCTTTAGTTATGAAAGTTCAATATCAATGTCACCAATTCTGTATTTTTAAATGCATTTCTCAGAAGTAAAATATTATGAGTGGCCTGAGTTGTTTAGTCATCAAATTTAACAGCTCTCAAAAATATAATACAAATATACTCTGACAGCAAAGAAAATTATTTCCTCATAATAAAACAGAACACAAGGATGTTTTATGCACTATATTTTATCTCAGATTATAAACTGGCTAGAAAATCACGGAAGACAGATTTATAGTCTCTCGTTCAACACAGAAATCTAGTTATTATGGACTTAAAAACTACTACTGATCTACATTCTTGTATAAAAGGAGTTTTTCTAGTAGCTTTTATGTCCTATGATTCAACTTCATAAGGTTAATTATTTGGGGGGAACTTAAGTTACTGATATATAGAGAGCAAATATAGCTTTTATTTTTTTATATTGCTTTACAAGGAATTCTAGTTACATAAGACAAACTATCTTTCTGAATCCAGCCCCTTTTTGCGTGTTTTAGCACATGACTTTTAATGCCCATTGAGTTTTTATGCAGATAGTATGTAAGAACCATGTACCCAACTATTATGTTTGGATCCATATGCTAGGGTAACCTACTGGTGAGGAGTGTTCCGATTTTGTTTCCTAAATTTAGTCTTGTGTTTCAAAATGATTCTTTGGAAAACACACTCTTGAGTACTTCTGCTAGTTATTTCCTACTAATTTAGAAAAATTAACTGTGAAATTTTTGCACATCTTTTTGGGCCACACCACAAATTTCCTAGCTATTACATTTCTACAAATAACATATTCCTATAAATACTGAACAAGTCAAATAAGGATAATACTGCTTGGTAATTTCCTGCACCGTTAAGTGTATAAGAAACTGAAGATTTTTACTGATTAGCTCACTAATACCTTTCTCGTGAAAATTCTCGAAATGGTGGAGTCATTCGACTAATTGAATGAAAATATTAAATAATTTTTGCTTGATGACAGGCGTGGGATAGGTGCATCGTTTTTGAAGCTCCTTCTGGTCAGGTTTGCATTATCTCCTACCGCTAAGGCTGGACACACTCCGGAAATCGTATTCTCTCTGCCCTCCCTAAAACCAGATCCTACATCTGACCCTTAAAAAAAAACACCAAACCAAGTAATTCAAATCAGTCCACACCTGCAGTCTCCTAAAATAGTCTCATATATATGCTTAGCACATCCCACATCTAAGCATTTCAGGTGGTGGAACAGGACAGTTTACTCCCCCTAAAGAACAAAATTCTGATGTTGCAGTTTGTCTTTTGGTGGGGGGAGGGTCCGAGGAGAGCCGGGATATTGTTCCAGAAAGCGCGGCTCTGCGTGGCCCTGTGTAATTTAGATTACTATGCAAACCAACAGTTATTTTTAGACGATGGAATTAAGTATTTACCCAGGGGGACTTCGCTATTCTTTAGCTTGGTTAGGTCTTGCTGTTTATGTTACACAATTACAAACCGTGTGAATGCCGTTTTAGGTACACATCATCAAGAACCTTTACTCGGTCAGGAAAGCGACCGTATTATCTGGGACTATCTGCTGCGGGAAATTCGGTTAGCCAAATTTTTGTACTTCAAAAAAGAACTGAAAAATCACTCGAACGGCTGCCTGCTGCCCAGTCCAGCCGTCCGGATCACCCTGCATCTAATTGCCGCGCGTCTCCTGCGTCTGGGTCGGCCTCTTTTATCAATAAATTCGAGTTTTTGTTTTCTGCTTGCAACTGCCATTTCCGAGTCCTGCCTTGCCTGTCGAAAGGAATTACGGGTTTGGATAGTTTTCCGAAATAACTCAAAGCTGTGCGTCTGTCACTCTGTCATTCAGAATCGCCCCCCTCTGCGCACACCCATTGCCGCCGCCCCTCGGGCCAAGCCGGGTCGCTCTGGGCCACTCCGCGCTCCCCGCCTCGGCGCTCAGATCGCCTCTCGTGGGTTTCCCGCAGGTCCCCGGACGCGTCTGGCCGCGCCAGCCGGGGACACTTCCGCGCGCGGACGGAAAGGCAAGTGGGCGAGGCGGCGCAGGTGCGGGCGCGGCGCCGGCCGGGCTCACGTGGTGCTCGGCCCGGCGGACAGCGCGGGCCGGCGGCGACCTACGCGGCTCCCGCCGAGGCTTTCGCGCGGCGCGGGCGGGACGGGAGGCGGGCGCTCGGGGCTGCGGCGGTGGGCCCCGCCGGACCCTGCGGGGCTCTGCACCCCGCGGGCGAGGGCCGTGTGGCGGCTCCCAGCCCTGGGTCGGGGTGAGCGCCAGTGCGGGCGTCTGCGGCGCAACCGAAGGCGACCTGCCCCGGGGACGCTGATCCCGGAGGAGCGGCGAGCGTGGGCACCAGCGTGGAGGGGAGCGCCTGGGGCGCGGGGTGGCGCGGGGCTGGCGTCAGCTTGGCGGATACCTGGGCCACTTCCTACCGGTACCCAGTTCCGAGCTCCGCCCCCCCGTGAGCGACAAGGGTGGCGAGGGGCAAAGGTTGCCTGGATCCGAATCCCGGGCGGGAGTCCGAGCTGAGCAGGGCGCGCTGGGCAGGGTGGAGACGCGCATGCGAGCACGGGCAGCCAGGCTCCGGCTCGGCTCGGGCCGCGGGCGCGCACGGCCGGCCTCTTCCTTCCGCCCCTACCCGGCGCTCGCCTGCCCGAAGGGTGACCCCACGCTCCCTTCGGGCGCCCGGGCGTCCCCTCCAAGGTCTCGGCATCGCGCGTTCACGTGGAGTGCGGGGCCTTCCCCGCAGGAGGAGGGCGAAGCCGACGGGTGGCCGAGGGGGCCCTATCGGCCTCCGGGGAGGCGCGGCAGCAGGGACGAAGGGCTTCACACCGATCCCGCGCAGCCCTCGAACTCGGGGCCTCGCGGCCGTGCCCTGTGCCCCGGTGCGCGCCCCATCCTTGGCGACGTTACGGCTGGCGGGCGCTCCGGCCCGGGCGGAAGGGAGGCGAGGGGCGCAGAGGCCGCCCAGCCGGGTGTCCGCCGCCTGTCACATCTGCACTTATTTAAAGCTCGGCTGGTGGTCCTCGCTCTCTGGAATGCCACTTGCGGCCCTGGCCTGCTACGACATTTGCATTGATTAGGGAGCCGGCCACTGGCGGTGGGGGCAGCGAGGGAAACCGGAACGTTCCCCGAACCCTGCCTGGCTCCGTCACTCCCGCTAATCTGGAGCTCAGCGCTTCCCACCGCCACGGGACTGCGGAGCAAAGCTCCAAAACGTTCCACGTGCAGGGAACCGGCCGTGGCCAGTCAGTAGGTCGTGATCCCGGCGCGCTCGCAGCCCAAGTCTCTGTAGGTTCCCGTGCCTCTTCGGTGCAGAGAAGGCGAACGAGCAGCGTCACCCAAGCCCTAAAAGCGCACAGGCGATGCATTTGCACCTTCCACCGTGCGAAACTCTTAAGAACCGCGCGAGTCGATAACAAATGAGAATGATCTTGCTTTGCTTAAAATACTGCACACAAAGCCATTTTTCTTTTTAAGGCATTGGGTAGTCGCATCAGAGACGCCACGGCAAGGAAGGAGGCCGGGTGAAATTACCGCATGGGCGCAAAACAAACTATATTCCCACATTCTGGAATTTTCACTGGCACAGGAAGGGCGGGGTTCTTGGGACAGAAGAGTGGGGAACTTTTTTTTTTTTTTTTAATTGCATAAGCCTCGAAAAGTTGGGGCAGATTTTTGTATTTGCATTTGGCCTTGGCATAATTAAGGGTGAAAATAAGGACCCTCTGTATTTCAATGCGCCTTCGCTTTTCAGCGAAGTTTTTACCCCAGAGGAAAGTTGTTTTAGTAATACGGGAAAGAGAAACCACGTGCTGAGTCAGCAGAAACGCAGCACCGGGCCAATTCAGTTCAATACCACGGCTGTGTGTAATGTACACACTCTATATGCCTCTGTGGAAATAATGAAAAAGTATATTGGGATTTGCATGCCGCAAAGCCTGTTGGCAGTGGAGAGGCCAGGTTGAATGGGTGCTGTGTCTTCCAATACATACATGGAAATAGGTTTTGAACATGGCCTCAAACATGTGATCCATGTCAGTTAATGTGGAGCAGACAAATGCAATTCTCAAAACAATACAAAATATTTTTAAGTGATTGTATTGCAGAATATTTACACATTTCTCCCTGCATTCTTGTGACAAGGGTTTACCATGCCTCCGCTGAATGGAATTTTTTTCATTTTGCATCAATAAACGCTTTCCACAAAATACACATCTTTAAACTGTCTGAGAATTCTTGCAAATCCCATTAGACTTCTGATAACCTATTGATCGTGCATTCATGTTCACGTGGGAGGAATAAGTGTATTCACAGTCATTTAGGATAAAACTCCTACGCTGTACAGCAACCACTGTTCAAGAGGAGTGCTTTTCACTGTCCCGGTGTTGAACTGAATTTGCCCGATGTGAGCATTTCAACCGCTGAACAACACAGTCCAAGCTGTGTTTTCAGTGATAGGTGCTCAATGTCTCTTAGGAAATGTCTTTATGGTTCTTCTGATTCTTATAGCGTGATTGCAAAAAGATATGTGTAGCTTTTTTTTTTTTTTTAAACTAGAGCATTTGCATAGAGAGCCAACCAAAAGCCTTACTTCCATTTCATTTGTCAGTTCTGCCTCAAATGCTAAGTTAGTAGAATTTTTGTGCTTTGACTCTTTGAATTCCTTAAAATATAGCTGACTTCTTTAATTTGTTTCCGCATACTGCAAAAACATCTGGATGTGAAGTGAAAAATTCAGCCTGTCACCCAGCTTCCAGATGTTTGGTGCTGCATAGACAAAACATCAGAATGAATGACTGAGATTTTTTTCTCTACAGCCCAGATGGGTCAGTGTCTGATGCTTCTATAAGGAAGCAGATTTTCCTTTCTCCAAACATCACATCCTACTGTAGCCCATGTAAGGCATGATTTACACTGTTTCAGTTACCAAGTGCTAGGCCACTTGAAGTGCAGTAAAGCAATCAGTCAATGAAATTCTAAATATGTGTTTTGGTTAATACAATCCAGAGTGCATAGGAGGGCAGCCTGTAGGCGGTGGAAGAAAATGGGAAAGCAGGAGAGATCCTAGCAAAACAGCCTGGCTGAGTGAACACGGCCTCCAAAACTCCATTGGTGGCACCTCATAATCTTAAATGGGTGAAAGGTAGCTCAGCCCGGATGGGTCTACCTTTTGCCTGAGATGCAACTGGACCGGGAAGTGTCATTAGGCACTGCGCTGCCCTGCTTCCCACTCTTCCTTCTTTGTCAACCAAACAGATGAATGCCATACAGTATTAGAACATGGTTAGGACTTAGGCTTTATGTGTCTGAATGTGAGAAGGCAATAGGGTGGATATTTGAATCACTCAAAAAATACAGTGATGACAAATAGATTTCACATGAAATGTTACCATAGTTTACATTTGTTATACTCTAAAAACTGGTGGATGAAGGCACCAAACAGCATTTTTTCCTTTCCCAAGTCATGGAAACTCAAAGTCATAAGCAGAGTCAGAACTTTCTCAAGGCTTTTTGCCTTAGCCATGTTTTGGGGAGACAAGGGACAGATGGGAGAGGCCCTTCCTCTAGAATCAAATGAAATCAAACCCAAAATGAATTCCAGTCTACTTATTAATCTGACACTCACTGGATTACAGGAGACTGTTTAGATAATGAATACAATAAATGTTAAAAACATCACAACCTATCACTTAATAATTGTTGCAGGAAAAACATACCATTGTACAGAGGCCTTCTTCCAATTTAGAATCTGGGCTTTGGATAATAAGACACAGGTTTATATACTGGCCCAAAGTCAATTTTAAAAAAATAGTTGATGGGAACTGGGTAGAATTTCAGGGGTACACATATTGAATAGGTAAGAGGGGCTGTTTAACACCATGTAAAGCAGAATCACAGTTAATTGTCAGGACTGATATAATTGAATATTTTCATGACTTCTTGTGACACATTTATTAGAATAATAAAATGATAGAGCTGGAAGGCACTTTGAATGCGTCCATGCCTCCCTGTCTTTTTATAAATGACCAAAAATATGAAAGAACCAACCCAAGGCCACACATGAACTAAGGAAAGGGTCAGAAGTCAAAGCACCGAGTTCCAGTTGTGAGTCACAGAATCCACCTCTCTTTCCAGAATGGCTTGGCCTTGAATTATTGGAACATTGCTCAGAGTTCCAGTTTTCTTAGTACAATCCAAAAAACTGACACCCATCACTATGGGCAGGAAATAGCTCCAAACTATTCGTTTGTGTTGCCCATCTAAGAACCATAAAGCTAATGTGAAGGCAGAGTATCCCCATTTGTCTGCGGAGGAAGCCAGGCTATTGCAAAAACAGAACTAATAAAACTCCATCATCACCAACAGTTTGGATAGAGATTCTGTGAATAGCAAACAACCATTTAGCTTTTTATAGAGAACTCACTGTGTCTTGAGAGACTGTCATCGACAGGATGTGCTATAGTATCTTTTCCCTGAAGATGACTCATCTGGACATTCAAAATAAGTGACTGCAGTGGGGAGAAGAGGAAGACAGCTGTAGTCACGTCTGCTCTACTCTTTACCGAAGACATGCGTGTCCATGGCCCTTCACCCACTCAGAGCCATTCCTACTTACTCCAAACCAAACTCCCCTTGGTTTCAGGATAGGATGGAAGGCAGGATGTATGGGGAAGGCGGGTCAGAGAGAAATGCCTGTTTAAGAGCCCTTAGCAATTGGAAATATACATTCCTGATTTTAAGGACTAGAGGATCTATCTCTCTTGTCCTTCATGTCATGAGACAAGGAAATGGATTCATGCATGATGTTACCCAACCTCTTCTGTTCAATATTTTATTCAATACTAAATGAGAACCTTAGAAGGATTGCACTTCTACAAGGAAGCACAACTGCTTCTTCATGAGTGTGCTTGTCCAAGGGCCTGAAGGAAGGTTAAGAATTAGGAGAGACTAGGGTGGGAGGAGTGGGTGAAATCAAGACCTAGTATTAGCAATTGCAACAAAAGGATAGTTGTGTTTTGGTTGGCCTGAGGAGAGGAGTTCAAACCCTTTCCTTCAAGCTAACTCCTCAGAGAAGTGGATCTAGCCAGGATGTGTAGGGGTGGGGGTGGATGCTGGGAGAAGTCCAACAAGTTGTATTCTTTTGAGGTACTTAGGGGAGCAGCTAAACCAGTAGAAGTTAAGCCAAATAGAGCCCATGTTCCCACTTACCTCTTTAATTTACTCTCCCAAACAGATCATCATTTGAGCTATTCCCCTGAAGTCAAGCATGAAATCTATTTAGCTGGATAGCTACCCATTTCCTCCGACCTGCAAAAAAGATGCCCTCATCTTTCGAAATCTCCAGGATGCCAGAATCCAGAGAAAACCGGAGCCGCATGAGCGGATGCACAGAGCTCTCCCTACCCATTGCCACGCCAGAAGAACACGTGAACACAGGTGGAGCAGGCATCCCGCACTGCCCACCCAGAATCGCAGCCACCAAGTCATCAGCGTGAGTCACTGAATGGCTGGCTTTGAGTTGCTAAGGGCTTAGAAGGATCCCTGAGTCGACTGTAATTTCTTAACCTTTGTCGTGCCTAGGATCCTTTGGCCATTTTGTAAACCTATGAGCTGCTTCTTAGATAAAGTATTTAAATGCATCAATTATGTTACAGTAGCTGTCAAACTATTTTCAAGAAACAATTTTGTGATATAGTGTCTTTATTGTATGTTTCTTTGTTAGAACATCAAGTGTAAGATCTAGTGAAGATTGTAACTTTTGAATTGAATTAACGATAAATTTGAATAATAATTGAAACACCACCAACTATACAGTTTAAAGGTATCTATGATTATTTTATTTTATTTTATTTATTTGTGTGTGTGTGTGTGTGTGTGTGTGTGTGTGTGGCCAG
>NDGN011349154.1:5789-21470 GCA_002564285.1 Tympanoctomys barrerae | reverse complement strand
AAAAAAAAAAAAAAAAGATGGAAAAGTTTTAAAGTTACAGCGCCCCTCACCTGCACACACACTTCCTGGAGACACAGTGCCATCTGAGAGCGAATGAGGTAACAGCAGTGGGGCGACTTGGCAGAGCACTGGCCATCTGGGCCAGCCCGGGGATGCCCCATCGGGCGGTTTCCCAGGCAGCTGTCCCCCCAAGCCCACTGCAGGGCTGGAGCTGCAAGATGGCAGGAACCCAAGAGCTGTGGGACTTACCCATTGACACAACCCACATTTCCTACCCGGATGGAATGAGACATGGATATGAAGAAGCTTTGGGAACTGCCAGACAGTGGTTTTCCAACTCATTGTCACCCAAGAGTCCTTGGTCCATTGATGGCTCCAGAGACTCCTCAACACCAGCAGGTGCAAGAGGGGTCTGTGTCCAAAAGAATCAGCTGTGAATCTTTCTCTGCAGAGCAGGAGAGATGGCCCCTCTCCCAGTGAGCGACATCCTCAACCCGCAGGGCTTCGGCCTGCCTTCCCTGAGCCACTCTAGCATAACCTATTCTTCTAGAATTAAGCTCCCTCCTACCCACACCACTCTCCTGTTGGCTTTAATTCAGCATGAGCTAAGCCATCAGCAAATAAAGTGTGGGTGTGGCCCCTGTGCCTCACCTCTCTACCACCCTTCTGCCCGGCAGAGTGTGAACTAGAAAGACAGAAAGCTCAGAAAAAGACGAGCCAGGGTGTTTTGGCTGGAGCCATGCATTAGTCTGAGATGTGAGGCGTGAGTCTCCAGGTGGAGCTGCAGAGAGGCACTGGGGATAGAGGACAGGGTGGGAAAGGTGCTCACTTCTCACCCCTCCCCAAGGGAACACTTCCTGTTTTTGGCGATAGTGTTGACTATTCTGAGTACAGTCTCTTCACCTGGGTTTCGAATCTAAATCCTGATGGACCTTTCAAGACCAGGGCATGTAGGGTCAATCCATCTCCTACTGGAGCATCTCCTTCACTTTGTAACCTACGAAATCAAGAACTTGTCAGAACTGGAGCTGAGCACAGTGGTGTTTGTCCAGTGGTATCCTGGCTATTTACATGTTGTTCACCACAAATTCCTATTCTATTTCCATCAGTGAAAGGAGGTCTTGATTGGCAGCTATCAAGCTGCAGAGTCTGTAGACATCTGCACACTGGGAATGTTTAGCATTCCCCACATGCGTTTCACGGGCTGGGTTGGCCACACTGCGAATAAAAGTCAGTGATGTATGGGATGTGGGCAGTGCCCTGTTTTATCACTGGCAATCCATCCACACACACCAAGGATCTAAAACATCTTGCAGATAAACCCTGCATGGATCAATACTCCACAAACTTAGTTAACTACGCCACATTCCTGCTTCCTCCGTAACAGCCCATGGGACAGGCCTGCTGTAAGATCTACTTTTGGAAACAGTGCGTATCACTCTACACAAAGGCCCTGTCCCAGATGGCCATGTCCCCATAGGACTGGAAGGGGCTCAAGGTGAGGTGGACACTCGGTGACCTTCCCAAAAGGACAGCCTTCAAGGAATGAGTCGCGAGTCACCTGCTTCCTCTGCTTGGCCCGTGCCAAAGCATTGGTCCCAGGGATCCTTGGGAGAGGGCACTGACACAAGGGCCCAAACTAGACCTGACGTGTGAATGGGTGTATCTGGTGAGCCCTCTGGGCCCTCCCAGGACTTCTTCCAGAACACTGCTCACAATCTCTCTTCCAAATGGGTGCAAATGCTGCTCTCCTTGGTGGAATTCTCACTGCCCACAGGGTTCTCCTGTCTAATTGTTATTTCTTTTTACATTTTTGTGATGTTGGGTGTCAAATCCATGGCCTGGCATGTGCCCCTCAGCTCCAGTCCTTGTTATTACTACCTTCTTTTTTGGTGATACTAGGAATTGAACCCAGGGCACTGAGGAACACTCTCAGCCCTGTTTTTATTTATTTATTTTATTTTGAAGCAAGTTTTCACTCTGATACTTAATGTCTCAGGCTGGGCTTGAATTTAGGATGCTGGCACCTCAGTCTCCCAGAATGCTGGGATTACAGGCCTGCACCCAACCCCTAGCTCCGATTGTTATCTCTTAAGTAGGAGATAACACTGGGGTAAGGATTTGTACTTGAAGTTCCAGAAAGAAAACAGGGACTCTAGGATATACGGTAGAACTTTCCAAAACATCTGTGAAAGCCATTATGAAACTGCTTAACAGGCCACAGTTCTGTACACTTGGAGATGAGACTGGGTACGTTCAGGGTGGTAATGGCTGTAGACCAGTTCTGTACACTTGGAAACATAAAGGTATACTGCCTTCTTATCTACTTAGAACTCGGCCCTGTGGAAGAGCCTGGAATATCTGGCCTTGTGGCTTCAGTTGCCAAGTCCTTCCACCTTCTGGGGCTCAGGTCGCAACTTCCTGGGGAACTCATCCTGCCTGGATGAAGTGCCCACATTTCAGGCTCTCAAAATACAGTGACCACCCCTGAAAGACAAGTGACTTAGTCACCATCTCAGAGTTGTGTGTGTGTACTGATTGCTAGCTCTCTCTCTTCAAGGAATAAGCCCCACGATGTCTTCACTGAACCTTAATGTTTAATGTGGTGACTGTCACACAACATGTACTCAACCAGTCTTTGACCATAAATGTTCCAAAGAATGAGTGAAAGATGAATGGATGGATTGATGATGAGGATGGATGGATGGATGGATGGATGGATGGGTGGGTGGGTGGGTGACTGGATGGATGGATGGACGGATGCACAGATGGACTCAATCAGGCTATCTTATGGAGATACTTGCCGTTGTTCTTTCCCCATAATCCAAGCAGTCCCTTCTCTAGCCCTGGACTCTGGGGATTTTTCAGTCTTGCAGAAACCCTAGTGAGGGGTGGCACCCACCTGGCTTCCACCCTAGAGTAAATCCTGGTGAAGGGAAGAGAAGCCAGCTCACACTTAGCTTCTGGCTTAGCCTCAAGACTGTCAGAGACTACAGTGGATCCCCTCTTGAGAAGTCCCACCCACCGCCCCTTGAGACTCAGCCAGCCTAGCTGCCTTCCCTCTGGCCCTTACTTCTGCCAGGGCCTCGGCCTCCAGGGATTTGTGGTCCCCTAGGCTGCTGTGCCGGGTGGAGCCGCAGGTGGACCGCATGGAGTGCCCTTCTGAAAGAGCCTTCTTGTCGGGGTAGTTGATGCTGCCAGCACTCCCAAACGTTGCCATCCTCCTCTTCTCAGGACTCTCCATCCTCCCCCGGCTGAGGGGGATTTTGTGGGGGCTGCTGGGGCAGGCGGCGGCCCGGGGTGGCGTGTCTATGCTGGGGCCCAAGCCCCGGGGTGGACTGTGTGTGTCACCCCCACTTCGGCGCCTTGGTATGGCCGCTCCGTCCGATCGCAACCGCACTCTGCAAAGGAGCCAGGGGCAGGGGCAGAAGTCAACCCTGGCCGGTCTCAGCAGGGGTCGGTCAATGTCCATGTCACACATCGCACACTGCGCTAGGGTGGGTATAGTGAAGCCTCAACGTCAGACTGCACAGCTGGCTAACAAAAGGAGCTGCTCAGAAGGAACAGCATACAGGAGGCAGAGCCTAGAGCTTCCAAGCTGCAGACAGCAAAGATGCTGACTACAAAACCACTTATCTGCATGTTAGGTCAGAACCAGGAGGGTTTCAGCTTGGAAACACTTTGAAGGAGCTTAGTTGGCATTATGGGCCATGATATATCCTAAAGCTTTTGAGATATTTCCATGATCCCAATGGGCTTCTAACAGGTCTGAAGCATTGAGGCTTGACGCTACCAAAAGTCATCAGCACCATGCAAGCACAGGAGGGGCTCCTGGGAGCTGAGGCCTATTCGCTGTGGCTACCCACCCCCAACCTCCCCAGCACAGGGCTATGTCCATAAGGCTTTGCTGATCTTGGAAAGCTAGTCATTTCAGAGTCCTTGCACTGTGGATGCATCTTTTCTGCCTCTGGTGCCCTCTCCCACCCTGGGGGGATCCTGTGGGTGTGAAAAATGGTGGGAGTGTATATGTGTGTCGGTATGTGTTCTCCTGAGCTCCGGGTTAGATCTACTCTGTTCATCTGCTTGATGGGTGTGACGTCCCTTGCCCAGTTTCATTGAGTCTGAATGCACCTTGAAGATAATAGATTTTGTTATACTCACAGAGGCCCAGGTGAGGGAGGGAGGGAGGGCTGGAGTGGAGGGGAAGGAAGGGGGTATATGCTGGGAATGGTGTGAGTAGGGACCACAGTCAATGAAGTCAGCCACACTTCAGATCCTGTGGCCCCAGCCAAGCTAAGCAGCACTGTGGGTGCCCAACAGGACCAAAGCAGTGGTAGGAGAGGAAGAGGTGCTGAGTGAGAAAGAGCCAGAAGAGAGGAGATGAGCAGGGAAGAAGGCAAGGAGAAGAGAAGCAGAAAAAGAGATAGTCCTCCCAGAGGTTCAGGACCAGGGTGCTTATCTCCCCCTCCCCAGGCTTCTGCTTCCCCACCCCCTCAGCTCCATCACCATCATGATGTCCTGTTCTTTGATGAACTGAATAGAAAATGCTGAAAAGAGGTATCAAGACTTGAGCTGCAATAAACTTGTAACCATGTGCTCCCTCTGTGACTGCTTTTTGGCTCTGTCTGCAAAGACTTTCACATGTGGATCAAATACACAGCACTGCTACTAGGAAAAAAAAAAAACAACTTAAGTGAGTGACTTTTTTGTTGTTGATGTTGTTGAGGCAAGGTCTCTCTAAGACAGTAAGTTGTTCAGGAAGAGCTGGAACTTGCCGACCTCCTGTCTCAGCCTCCTGGGCTGGGATTACAGGTGTGGCCCCGCACCCAGCAGGTAAGACATTTTGAGGGGCCATCGAAAATAAAGTGTAGGTAACTGTCAGTTGTAGACAATGGTCTTATCTTTGTTTATATTTTATTCAACAGCCACATTTTGGGACTATACCTACTCTCAGATGGACGGGACAGCCCCTTGCTGGTAAAGGTCATGTGTAAGTGCAGCCTTCCTGTTTATGTAGTGCATCTCGGATGTGTGAGCTCTGCACTAAAGTGCTAGGTAACAATGGAAGTCTTCAATAGAAAGCTGGGAGGAGGTGCAGGAAGGGGAAGAGGGAGGAAAATACTCTCCAATTTCTCTCCGTCTCACTCATTATTATTATTTTAAAGAAAGAGCACTGGGTTCCCCATACACCCCTTTCTTCCCTCTGCTTGGCCCCTTACCAAAACCTGGATAGCTTTGTTCATTGCTCTCCTGGACCACTCCAACCAGCCTGCCCCCTTGAGCCCAAGATCTCTTGCTACATACAAGGCAAAGCAATAGCTTCGTTTTCTCTCCTGCCCTCTTATTTTTCCCAATTCAGATGTGAGCAGATGCAGTAAAATGAACCAGTGTTTCCTACCGGCCCATCACACCCCCAAAGCCGTAGTCTGAAATGTGCTCCGTAGGGGACTGGAGGTCGTTCTTGGAGGAGGCCTTGTCATCCAGCAGTGGTCCACTGCTGGCCTCGCTATCAGCCTTTTGGCTCAAGCTGTCAGAGAAGGCATCATCCCTGGGGAGAAGAGAGACATGACCTGGAGGAGCCTCCCTACAGAGGACCCAGGCCACACAGGGCTCCTTGTCAAGTGTCTGAGGAGCAGAGTTGACACACACCTATACAATGTGCCCACACCTGCAGGGGCCACCCTCTCCCATGCATACCCACTGCCATGCTGCTGCCAGCAGGGTTTCTCCACACCCAGCTCTCCTCTCCCCTGCTCTTGCTTATTCTCATCTCCCAGGCTGTGTTCTAAACTAAGCCAGACTAAGAGCTGCAGGGGTGCTGGAGAAGTTGGAGGTGGTGGCTGCACACTGAGCAGAGAGATTGCCAGCTCTGGGTCTCTGTGTGGCTCCAGAAGTGAGTCAGGACTAAGCAGGGGGAAAGAGGTGACTTCATCCCTCAGATCCCCACCTGCACTGGAAAACAACTGTGAGGGGCTCGAGTTCACAAGGGGCCTTGCCAGCCTCTTTCCACAGCCCTTTTTCTCCCAGTGACATACCCTACCCTGGGGACCTAGTGACACTGGGTGGCAGCTGAGGGCCTTCCACTGCAGCATTCCTCTTAGCATTCAATATTTGACCTTTTCTCTGGCTTGGACTTTCCCCTGTTTCACTAAAACATTGGTCCTCTTGCTATGAGGTTTATGGCTGCTTCCATGATAAATCAGTTCCCCTGCACCCAGGTTTTGCAGGGAATGTACATACAGGAAAAAACCTTTGGTGGCTCAAAGGGATGGAAAATGTAGACTTGCTAAGGGCTAGGTACTTGGGGTGTGGAACTTTTTTTAATTCTTGAAATTATAAATATAGAAGAATGTGCTTATTTCTGCACATCCCATTGAGAAGGCCCTGTCAGAGGACAGAACAGTGGGCAGCTAAGAGGGGGTGGATTACAGGAAGACAGGAGGTAGGAAATGGCAAGATCTGGTGGGCACCATGAACCATGGTGGTGAAGAGTCCAGAGGCTGCCTGATGGATCAGGATGGTCAGCCAGGAGCACTATACACATTACCATGTGCTCTGAAGGCTCCACAATGTGAATATTTGCTAAGTAGATTGTTTTTTAAAGGGAAGTGGGGTATAAACCATTCTTAGAGAACATCAAATCTATTATGCCAGCACATACAACCAAGCGCTCCCCTTCAGGGGCCACTGCAGACATCACCAATCTATCATTGTGCTCTTTCAAGAAGGTTTCCAGTTCCCACTCACATGTCTTGTACAACTATATACTGATGAGGGATGAGTCCATCCACGCCATTGTGACGGCCCTCCCACCAGTCCTCAGAGGCACGGTGGTACAGGAGCAGTGAGGCCCCCTTCTTGAAAGACAGCTCACGTGGGGACCGCCCCACATAATCAAACTTGGCAATGGCTTCTATCTGCTCCACTTCTGAAAGGAAAACAAGGGAAAGAGCATCTATAGGTCAGCACAGGGATACCCCAGGAGGCCCATGGGATGCTCTGGCTGCTACAGGCAGGACAGGTGCATGCCTGGCAAGCATATTTACTGGGGACACTGGGGTTCTAGGCTCTGATCTCCCTACTCTGTGACCTCAGGCCAGCTGTCTAACTTCTCAAGATGTCCATGGGCACAAACATACCAGATTCCTATTTTCCATTGTCTCTATTGCTCTCAACTTTTAAACATTCATTAAGACAATATTTGAGGGCTAGCCAAATAGCTCAGCAGATTAAAGTGCCTACAAGCAGGCACAGAGGCTGAGGGTTTGATCCCTGGGTCTGCCATGCTGGCCCTGTCCCCAGGGCACACTGAGATGGCAATTGAGACTAGGTGTGGTGGCACATGCATGTAATCCCAGCTCTTGGGAGGCTGTAAATAGGCAGATCACTATGAATCCGATCTAGTAGTGAGACCCTGAACACCCTGTAGATGCTTCCCTAAAATAAGAAATAAAAAAGATAGTATTTGAAGAAATTTCTTTTTCTTTTGCATCTTTTTCTAAATTCTAGTTCTTGTTTCCCGTGAGTCCTTCCCTTCTTTTCCACACTTTTGGTTTTTCTTAAACTTTTGAGAGATCAAAAAGATGTATGTGTACAAAATGTGACACATAAGTTTCAAGGGTTCCAGAATCTTCAAGCTCATTTTGATGGACTGAATTGTGTCCCCATCAACATTAACACATGGAAGCCATAATGCACAGTGTGACTATATTTGGAAATGGGACCTTTAGTTCAACAGTTAGGATTTTCAAGTTAGGACTGAAGTGCTAGTGAATACATCGTAGGGCACTAACCCAATAGAACTGGTGTCCTTATAAGAAGATGAAGAAAGATACCAAGATGTCTCTCCCTGTGAGGGCAAAGGAGAGAGGCTATGGGCATATACAGTGAGAAGGCAGCCATCTACAAGCAAGGAAAAGAGCCCTGTCCCCATGTAAACCCTGATATAGCACCTTGATCTTGGATTTCCAATTCTCAGCTGACAGTAGCTGTCGTAACCATGATTACAATTACTAGTGGAGTCAGCTTGCTAGAGAAGATCAGAGAAGAAATCCAGGTGGCAAAAGGTTTTAATGATATGTGTAAGACCATACAGCTGGTGATATTTGGGAAAGAAATTTTTCATGAAGCAGGGGTACTGTGCTTACTATTTAGTTAATACATGGCATAGTCTGTCTCCTAAGAGGTGCCCAAGCTTGCTTAAAAATTTATATTTTAAGGCAACCCTAAAGTTATTTAATTATTAATTAATTTTTATTTGCAGTGTTGGAGATTGAACCAAAGCCCCTGTACAAGTAGACAAGTGTTCTACCATTAAACCACATTTTTGGCTCTTTTTTCTTTGAATTTTATTTTTCAGATTGGTCTCACTAAGTCGCCCAGGTTGGGCACAGATCTGTGATTCTCTTGCTTCAGCTTCCCAAATAGTTGGGATTACAGACATCTCCCACCACTCTAGGTTTTATTTATAGTACAAAAGGATAGCAAAAGCAAGCCCTGCTTTCTCTAGCCTGAAGACACTTTCTAAGTGCTAACCTCCTTGAGACTCTATCTTTTCCATCCATTATATGTGATCTCATTTCAATCCATCTACCTGTCCCACACAGGGTAGGATCAGAACACCTGACTTTCTCACTCTTGAGCTGTATGATCTTAGCAACCTAGTTTTCTTAAGCCTCAGATAGATGAAATTATAGAATTATGAAGTGCAACAACTAAAATGAAAAAAAATTACAAGAGGGACACAAAAGACTTGAACAGGTGAAAGAAAGATTTATTAAACTTGATATCCTGATTGAGATTATGCATGCTGATGAATGAAAAAAAAAAGAATGAGGAAAAGCAAATACAGCTTCAGAGAAACTTGTGCACTAGTAGGTTACTGTCGTCTATACAATGAATACCAACAATGAAGGGGAGGCAATAAAAGTAGGAAAAAATTGAAGAAATAATGGCTAAAAACTTCACAAGTTTACTGAAAAACATAGCCATGAAACTCAACACAGTCAGAAAACTCAATAAACTCTAAGCAGAATAAATATAAGAGAGTCACAAGCAGACAAAACCACAGTGAAAATGGTGAAAACCAGATACAAGGATACAATCTTGATAACAGCAAGAGAAAAACAAGCCTTTGTTAAAATCTACAGCTGATTTCTTGATGGAAACTATGGATTCCAGGAAGTAGTGGAATATCATGATCAAAGTGCTTGAAGAAAATAATTGCCAACCAAAAAATATGATAGCTGATAAAATTATCTTTCAAAAATGTAATGAAAGGATTTTCCAAGGGTTTTTTAAAAAAATGTATTTAGTACAGGGTCTCACTACACAGATTGGACTAGTAGTGATCCTCTGTTTTCTGCCTCCCAAGCATTGAGATTTATAGGTGCATGCCACCACATCCAGTCTAGATTTTCCAAGTTTTGAAAACTGATAAAAATCTGTCACTATTAAAACCACCCTGGGTCAGCCAAATAACTCAGTGGAGTAAAGTGCCTCCAAGCAGGCACAGGGGCCAGGGTTGCAATCCCTGGGGCAAGCTGAGACAGCAATTGAGACTGGGTGTGGTGACACCTGCCTGCAATTCCAGCTCTTGGGAGGCTGTAAATAGGTGGATTACTATGAGTCCAATCTAGTAGTGAGACCCTGAACACTCTGTAGATCCTTCCCTAAAAAACCAAAGCAACAACAAAAAAATCTTACAATAATACTAAGACTTTTTTTGAGCAAAACACAAGTGACTACCTATTATAATTTAAAGGCACCCACACACAAAAAGAGTGCACTAGTACATGTGAAGAATAAAAATGAGGACATAATACCCTCAGATTTATAGGGTGCAGTTTAGAGGGAAATTATAACTATAAAATGTCTGTATTGAGAAAAATATTTCCAAGTAGTAACATGTACTTCTACATTAAGATGCTGAAAAAAGTATAAACTAAACCTACAGCATGCAAGAAGAACAGAACATAATTTAATGAAATAAAGAATAGAATAACAGGGAAAGCCAACAAAATCCAAAGATGGTTGTTTGAAAAGAAAGATTAATGAAAGGGCGAAACCTTTAAGTAAACCAAAAAACAAAGAGATGGCTCAAATCAGAAAAGAAGAGTCTTCAGAGGGCATCTGTCCTGCCCATGGGCCAGCTTCTGCAGTATCAGGGCTTGGCTCTGAAGCACCATCCCTTCCTGTCAATAGTGAGCTGCTTTTCCCAGTGGAAGGGGAGAGGCTGAAAGAAGGATCTAGAGCAAGAGGGAGGTAGGCACTGGTAGACCAAGGGAAGTGAGGAGGGGATGAAGGGTAGGGAAGAGGAGGAAAAGAGAAAAGAAGAGAGAGACAGACAGAACTGAGAGGGAAAAAGACCCAGAGACACAGAGAGATAACAAGTGAGAGAAATTCAGAAATAAAAAGAGCAACAGATGGAGAACAAGGGGTGAAAGGGAGCAGAACAGGAGAAAGAAAGGAAAAAGAAGAGAGAGAATAAGCAGCAGGCAGCTGCCCTCACATCTTCAGGGAGCACTTCCCAGAGCTTTTTTCAGTTCAGGACAACTCGAGACTCTGGATTCTAATGAAACAGGACATGTGGGTTTGTTTTTTGTGACCCAATTCCCTATCTGGCCCTAGTGATGAAGTCATGCCTGGGTGTTCAATGCAAGGCAGTGTAGGGAGACACTGTCCCAGATCCTTCTGTGGGACCGTAATGAAAATAAAGCTCCTTTCCATTGAGGCCTTTCAGTAAGAAGAATAGTGAAAGCCTGGAACTGCCATAGAGCACTCCCTAAGAAGATTCTGTATTAGAACAAAACTAGCAGGGAGGGATGCAGGAAGCGGGACTCCACGTCCTGACAGCATCCTCTGTGTTCCTGAATCAAGCTGTGTCTGAAGTCAGATCCTTCTGGGGCTGCCTGCATGAGCTGAGTCCCTCTTGTGCTTAAGTCCCTCTGAATTGTGGATTCTGACATTAGCAACTAAAACAGTCCTACTGAAAAGGGAAAACCCATCGAGCTTAACTTTTTTATTAATTTTTCTGCATTTAGGACAGGGTCGAGCAGACTCGTAGTGTTTCTCCTGTTTTCAGTCTCCCAAGTACTGGGATTACAGGTGTGTGCCACCATGCCCAACTTCAATTGCCATCTCAGTGTGCCCCAGGGGCAGGGCCGGCACGGCATTCCGGGGATCGAATCCTGGCAGCTGCACTCTGCCTAAGCTGGTGCTTTAGTCCGATGAGCTATCAGGCTGGCTCCGAGCTTACCTTTTTCCAGCCCAAAAACCTTAACCTGAGTACCAACCCAGCTCTCCTGACAAACATGCTGGCCAACAAGAGAAGCACTAAGGCCAAGTAAAGGAGCTGCCAGGTCGTAATAACCCTTGAGGCTTTGGTTTTGCTTTCTTTTTCTTTTTCTGGTGATGCTGGGATCCTCAGACATTTCATTTTATTATTTTTAGTTAGAATTTTGAGGGAGTATCTTATTAGGTCACTAAGTAACCCAGACTGAGCTTGAATTTGCAATCCTCCTACCTTAGCCTCCCAGAGTGCTGGGATTGCAGGTATCCAACATTCTAACCAATCTTTTTTTTTTTTTTTTTTTTTTTTTTTTTTGGAGCTGGCTTAGCCCACCCTGGCCTCTGGGCTGGCACAGCATGTGGTGCTGGGGATCAAATTGCAGTTCCTGCCTTCACCTAAGCAAGTGCCTTAGTCTGCTGAGCTATCTTGCCGGCCCCTAAGCAATTTCTTAAAGTAAAACTACAAGACAGGTGCAGTGGTGCACATTTGTAATTGAGGCTAGTTGGAAGGCTGAGGTGGGAGGGTCATATGTTTGGGTTCAGCCTAGGAAACTCAACAAGACCTTGATTCAAAATAAAAACTAAAAAGGCTGGGGATATAGCTTGGTGGCAGGACATCCCTGAGTTCCACCTCCACTACTAAAAGACAAAACTGAAAGTGAAACATGGCATGAAGACAAGATGCACACCCTCAGTCCATATCGGGCTATATGATTACTACTATGGCACCCTGCCACCTCCCCAGCCTGAGTCTCTTCCTCTGTTAAAAAGAATAAGTTCACAATTACACTTTACAACTGCTGCATTAGTGTAAGAACGAATATAATCCAGGTGGAACATCATATTATTTATTCTTCATTTAAAAGAAATTAAGACATTCCAATGGACCCCTAAGAAATTCAGGGCCAGCTCACCAAGCATGTCTGTGCTGCATAGCCTGGCTAGCGTCCACGTTCCTTGAGTGCTATCTGTGCTGTCCAGGAACCTTGGAGACAAACTGACTCTCTTTCCTTGTCTATAGGGGTGGCAGGATCGGCAGCTACCTCAGTGTCCCCTGGCCCTCCAGTCTTTTTCCACACACTGTCTGAGGCCTCATCCTAGACTTCATGCTGGGGTGGCCCCTGCACTGCAGAGGCACCTGTCACCTGGCAATACCACTCTGTGCCATGAGGAGCTGCTTACAATTTGTCAAGGTTTTGTGACAAGCTGGGAACTCCTCGAGGACCTGCCTTATTCATTGCCATGTCTCAGGCCCAAACACAGATCCTCTCAGGGAGGGATAGTGGGTGCTTCCTACTTGACATTCTTGTCCCTTAAGATTTGTACCTGAGCCAGAAGGATACATGAGGGCAGATGTAGGTCAGGTATGGAATTCAGCGAGGCCCCCACTTGAGGCATTAGGGGCCTGGGGCACCCAATGAGAATAGTTTTGGGGGTCCTCACCTCTTTGAGGGATGGCTGTGTAGGTGTGGCAAGCCGGAGGTCCAATCCAGGAAGCTACATGAGGGGCCCACAGGTAAGGCCTCTGGCCTGGGCTCCCCATACTCACCTTCATCACTAGTGTGAGGCTCTGTGCCATTGTCATGGTCAACTTCATCAATGGTCCCTGGCTCACTGTGTGGGCTGTCACTGCAAGGAAACACAGGGACGGGACTCAGGATAGGGATGGTACACTCACAGGGCTTCCAGATTCCCAGTGGCAGCTGCCCAACCACCTCTGGGCCCTCATCCAGAGCTGTCCCAGGCTCATATCTGTCTAGCTTTCCATCTAACCACCCTTGGATCTTCTAATCAGACACCCCTCTACGCCCCTCCCTCAGCTCCCTCCTGGCTCTGGAACTTGCTGGGCTCTCTTCCGGGTGAAGATGGTCAATGCTTTGGATGTGTCTCCCAAAGGTCATGGGTTGGAAACTTTATCCCCAGTACAACTAGGTTGGGAGGGGGCTCTGCCCTTATCGGTAGATTAATGTGGCTATCACATTAGCTGTATGAGAACAGGCTGTTACCAGAGCATGTTTGACCTGATCCTGCTCACTCTCTCACTCTTGGTGTTTTGCCCCTCAGCTATTCCACAGGGTGGTGCGGCACAGATGCTGGCACCATAGTCTCAGATTTCCAACCTCCAAAACCATGACTTATAAAAATTTCTGTTCACTTGAATTACTTAGCCTCAGGTATTCCACTATGGAAACAGATGCTGGACTTAGACAACGCTAGCATGTCCTGTAGGAGCTGGACAGTGGTGACCAGATTCCACATTCATCACTAGAAGGTCCTCAGGCCAGAACAGAAAGGACCCTTGGAAATGTGTCATTTCACTTGGCCTGGATCCACTTGTCTCACAGTGTGGTGTTGCCTGCCTTCATCCCAGTTCTGTGGGAGACTGAGATAAAAGGATCACAAGTTCAAGGTGAGCCTGGGAAATTTAGTGAGACCCTGGCTCAAATAATAGAAGTGGCCGGGACGCAGCTCAGTGCAGAGGTCTTGGGCTTCATCCCCAGTTTGGGGGTTGGGGGCTGCTCTCTCTGGGCAGTGTATCCAAGCTAGCCACCACGATGTGCCCAAGGTATGTCCTGGAAGTACGTCACCCCTGCCATCTGTGGCTAGACTGTGCACTTGCTAAGGCCAAGTGTTCACACAGTTGGCGTTGGGTTCATTGAACCACTGAAGGTCATAATGTACACTGCTGTGCTAGGCATGAGGGTGCCACGACAGGAGGGGACAAGGCCTGTGGCTGCACTGCTTACTTTCCAGAGAGGGGGATAAGAAAACAGCTCACAAAAATAGATCAGTAAATAATACAGTTGCCAGCTGAAACAGAGCCATGTAGGACATTGGCAGAGCCAGGAAGAGCAGGGAACATCTACATAAAGCAATCATGGAAGGCTTCTCAGAGGAGGTAACACTGGCAGTGTCCTTTAAAGGCATAGGGACTTCAGTATGAAAAGCTCTTCACTGTCCCTTAAGTCAGGTCTGGACACAATAGTGTCCAACCAGGGAACCTTGTTCTTCCCATTCCTGTGCCATACACAGCACACCAGCCGCATTGACCACTTGTCCTTTTATTGAACTCTCCAAGTGTAGAACTTTCTTCTCCCACCCCTTACAGAGCTAGCTCCATTTTCCCTGCTGTCAGCTCAGTCCCTAATTCCAAGCCCTTCCCAACCACCTGCCTCTGGTTCCATCACAACTCCTTGCACCAGGATCCCATCCCTGCTCCCCAGCATGGAACCAGGACCACAGTGGAGCTCAAGGACCATTTGTCTAGTGAATGCATGCTGCTCACTGTGCTGAGGCCTTCAGCCAAATTTCCCACTTCAGCTTTGAAGACATTTCCAAAATTACCACGTAAGTAATAGTTTTCCAGGCTCATGGGAAGCAAATGGGATTGAAAAAGCACTGCTGTTTTATATGGTTATTTGGTAAGATCTGAGGTCTGTGGGTCCCTTTAGTACAAACCTATTCAACCAAAGAAAAAGAATTGACATTGGCAGAGAGATAGATAGATAGATAGATAGATAGATAGATAGATAGATAGATGATAGATAGAGAAGCTTCCCTTTTGTAGAACAATGCTTGTAGTTTTGAATGCTTCTGTTACAGATTAGGGATATCCTTGTTCCCAGAGGGCCCCAATGAGGACAGAGCTGTGGTCAGACCTCACACACCCAGGCTTCCATGTGGGGAGGTGCCCACCCCCTTGGGACGCCCCCCCATCACCCTGTAGCACCTCCCCCACCCCGCCCGCCATGTAGGAATTTCTGCCGCGTTCCAGGAATTCTCAGACCCAGTCCTAGCCCAGGTCCTGTGAGTGTGTGGGAGAGCTTCCTGCTACCCTGCACCAGCGGGACCAGTCCCAGCCCAGGCGCAGCGTGGGCCATGTGGGGAGGTGCATATGCAGGGCAATGGAATTAGAACACCTCCCTTTTCGGAAACAGCTGCCCACATCTTCCCCAGCATAGAGGTAACTCAAGAGTCCAGGTGTGCTTTGCAGTCACACCCTAATTCCTGCCAAATGTCTGGCTGGTGACAGTGTAGATAAGACCTCAGTACACAGCTGCGTGCTGTCCTGGGTTGGGAATTAAAAATTGGTAGTTACTCTTTGGTCAGTCCTTTTCACTTGGTATGTTGAACTGCATGTCTTCAAGACAGGGTAAGTTAGCAGTGACTGCTGCCTGGGGAGGTCACTGAGAGAAGCCAGCCTGCCCTGTCCTGAAGACAGAGCTTTTGGGTGAGAAGTTACAGGGGTGGCAGTGTCACTTTGACTCAGGAGTTTTGTGGTGGTCACTGGCGCCTCTACTTCCTGCGGCAGGCCTGCAGCAAACCTGGCCAGCAGCAGCAGCAGCAGCAGCAGCAGCAGCAGCAGCAGCAGCAGCAGCAGCAGCAGCAGCA
>NDGN011349140.1:0-14765 GCA_002564285.1 Tympanoctomys barrerae | reverse complement strand
AACTCAGATCCTTGCGTTTGCCAGTCAAGCACTTATCCTACTGAGCCATCTCCCCGGCCCCATAGCTCAGTGGCCTAAAGTGCCTGCTTAGGCAAGCTTAGGCAAGCATGCAGAGACCTCAGTTTGATCCCCAGCACCACATACCATGCCAGCCACGCCCTCAGAGTGGGCTGAGCTGACCATTAAAAAGAAAAAGAAAAAAAAAAAAAGAACTCAGAATGTATTTTCAAAAAATAAATAAATAAATAAACCAAAAACAAAAACAAAAACAGCAAAATAAAAAGCACTTTAAGATAAAAAACAATGTTAAAGTAATATATTTATTATCATGAGAAAATGCTAATTAAGTCTTTGTATTTTAATTTCTTAGGCCTATTTAAAGAATTCTTCTTCCTTTAAAGGCATTGTTTTAAAATGTACGTACTGTTCATACTTAAAGTATAAATGACACACTGATCATTTTCACATTCTTAACTGTCTTGGGAGAACCAACATCAGAATAAAACAAATAGAACAAACCAACAAGCAAATCAAAGAGATAGGTGTTCATCAAAACATTTCTATGTCCATCTTAGTGTGTGTGTGTGTGTGCGTGTGCATGTGCATGTGTGTGTGCGTGTGTGTGTGTGTGTGTTGGAGAATGAACCCAGGGCCTTCACACTGAGCTACATCGCTAGCCCTTTTAAGTTTTTATTTTGAGACAAAGTCTCCCTGGAGTGTTAAGTTCCAGGATACATTTGATCTTGTGATCCTCTTGCCTTGGCCTCTCAGAATACAAATATTGCAGGAGCGAGCCAGCTTTTTGAGTCAAGGATGTAAACAGTAAACTAAGGAAATTAAACTGTTACACTGAGAAAGATAAGAAGAATTCTTTTGAGATAAAGCAGTATATTTTAAGCTTGTAGACACTGCTAATTTTCTATGTCTTACAGTTCACTGCAGGGTGGTCTTGGTTGAGTGGTAGTTCTAAGAATAATAGCAGTTAGTGGTTATTAAATATTATTATACAACATGAACTATACTAAGTTTTACATAAATTATTTCATTTAGGGCCACCTAGAGAGCTCAGCAGACTAAAGCGCCTTCTTGGACAAGCTTAGGCAAGCTCAGGGACCACCATTCAATCCCCAGCACCACATGCCACACTGATCCCGCCCCCAGGTGTGCTGAGCCAGCAACCAAGTCTGGGCATGGTGGCACATGCCTGTAATCCTAGCACTAGGGAGGCTGAAAACAGGAGGTTCACTATGAGTCCGATCTGTATAGTGAAACCCTGTAACAAATACATAAACATAAAGAACATGCTTCTGTTTTGCTCACCATTTGTCACCCAAGCCAGGCACTGGGCCTGGTGTCTACTACTGGGCATTCAATAAACATCTTTACCAGGTAACCAAATAAGAGAACTGTTTTAAGCTTACAGATATTCGTAATGATTCTATATCTCTTTCATATTCAGGGTGATATAAACACTAAACTATTACAAGCCTTACTTGAGAAGAAAAAAATTGCAACTTAGCACAGATCTGCTCCCCATTTATAGAAGTGCTTGTGATCTAGAAAAACCTGTCCTCTGATTTGTCCTTTTCTCCAGACTCTACTAAAATCAGGAGTCAGCCTCTATGAAGGAGATCCAATAAAAAGCTGCTGATTGAATCCAATTAATTAAAAGAATACTCATTAGGTGTTTATGTTGTCACATGACCATCTCATTAAAGAGCCTGTAATGGTGGTGGTGGTGAACTTATGGCAAATATATCACAGGGGCTATTGGCTATCATTGACAGCTCTGACAGGTTCACCATCACAGTCTATGATCTTATGGGAGGAGAGTAAGACAAAACACCAGGGATTCTGGGAGAAAAGACAATGTCAGAAGGGAGGAGTGAAGGCAGGTGGACCCTTGGAAGGACCCCTCAGAACCTGCCAACCTGTGGCTGCTGGGCTCCATCAGTGCTATCCAACACGACCTCTTGCAATGACAGAAACATTCTATGTCTGCACTGCTTGGCAGGATAGCTATGGAGTGGCTATTTTATACTTGAAATGTGGCTGGTGGGAACAGAAATGCAATTTTTATATGTTATCTTATTTCAATTAAATTTAAATAGCCAGATGTGACCAGAAGCTACTGTATCTGGCAGCACAGCTGTAGATGTCTAAACTCAGTTCCTCATTAGCAAGGGAATCATTTTAAGAATGCAATTTTCTTGTATCATGGAGATTTTTATGAAGTAGGTCTGGGAAGGAGTCTGAAAATATATGCATCTTTTAACACCTTAGTGTGTCAAGCAGGCTTGCTGACTTGAGCCTGGGAATTGCAACAACGAAGGAAGAAGTGTCTTTGCTACAAGCTACTTGTCTGTTTTTGTCTTCTACTCACTCAGAGGCCCTCCTATACAAGTAAAATCTGTGCCAATTAATTACCAGTTTGAATGGGTTAAAAGACTCCTAGAGAGGTAACTGGGCCATAGGTCTGCTATGCTCATGAGTGGATCAGCACTCTGATGTGCATAGCTGAATGTGTAGTTAGGAGGTGGGGCCCAGTCGGAGCCAGCCACAGGGGATGACTTTGGAGGGCTTATCTCTGCATAGCACATGTGCCCTGTGTGCTCTGCTTCCCAGCATCCATGAAGTTAGCTGTGCGGTTCCACCCAGTGCTCCCACCATATTTCTGCCTTGGAGCCTGTCTACCATGAACTGAGACCTCTGAAACTGTGAGCCAAGTTAAACATGCCTTGTTTGTGATTTTGTACCAGTAAGGGGAAAGCTAACCAATAGATAGTCCGAAGTTATGCTTTATTCATTTAAGCAGACATTGCTTATAACATAATGACTAGTCTGTAAATGTTCAACAAATGCCTGCTGAAACAAAGTGTGTCACAAAATACATTCAAACTATTTTCCATGTATTGGGCATCTATCTGTCTGAACAGAAAACAGCCAGAACACAAACAATAGGAGGCCAGTTGAATACAAAAGGAGCACACTAAAAAAGCAAGTATACCTACACACTTATAACTTTACAATGTAAATTAGAAGGAAATTTATGAGGGAAATTTCTTTTGCCCAGATTTTCAAAATGAGACAAATGAAAGTCTGTCTAAATAGAAATCCAGCTTTGAAGTCAAGCACCAGAGAACTCTTGCTACTATATTCGAAATAATGAGTAAAGAACAATTTGCATAGAAAAAAACCTAAACAAAAATGTGTGAAATTTATCACCTTTTCTAAAGTAAAGGCTGCCTGAAAATTTTCAGAAATTAAGTTTTTGACTGCAAATTTGCTACAGATAGCCAAGAATGGGCTATGAGTTTGCTGTCCACAAACAAATGTGGACAATTGAATTGGGTGCTCAAGACTACTTGGTGAATGTGTGAGCTCTTTAGATGATAATGTATCTATCTCTTTTATATATTAGGAATTTTAGTTACTTCCTATCAAAAATATTTGCTATTTATGTATAGTATCAATATCTTTAGAGGCAAATAATTGCACAAGACACAAGTTAAAGTCATTCTAAAAAGGAAGAGTGTGTTAATATTGTGGCAAGATGGAAATTGTTTTTGGGAACTCAGAAAATTAGCCCTATATATAATGATAGAAAATAAGGGGGTATGGAAAAGCATGATACTCAAGAAGCCACTCTTCATAACAAGTTCAGACTTTGGAATCAACAGGTTAAGATTGAGATCCATCGCTCCTTGTGCATTGCTTTTCTAATCTCTCTGGCTTCCTTTGAGAGTAACATTGGCTTTATTTCTTCAAGGGGTTGTTAACAGAAACATGATAAGAATTAATATGTGTCAGCTGTCTAAGGCATGGTGGGTCCCATGATCTGGAAAAAAGTATTTATTTTAAATTGAATTGTGTTCTCACAAAAAAGATGTGTTGAAGTCCCAATATCAAGATTCCCCAGATTATAATCTTGTTTGGAAATACGACTGTTGCAATGCAATTAAAAGAGGAGGTGATGTTACAGTAGGCTGTGCCCCTAATCTAATATGACAGTATTAGTAAAAGAAAAGTGAAAATGATGTGAGGTCAGAGACACACAGGGAGAAGGCCATGTGACAATGAAGGCAGAGATAAATGAACTGCAAATCAAGGACACCAGAGATTGCCAACAACCCCCAGAAACAGAGCCCTGCTGACAGGTTCACACCTTCTTGCACTTCTGTATCCAGAGCCCAGGACTAGTAAGTTTCTGTTGGTTTAAGCCACCCAATATGTGTAACTTTATTACAGTGAGCTCTAGGAAACCAATAAATATATGGTTTGAATGCAAATAACTATCTTCCAACCATGTAAATTATTTTTATATGTAGTTTATTAAATGCCTAATGACTCTTCTTCACACTATACTTCTGATACCCCTAATGGATTATGAAATGTTTTCTATTACTGCCTATGAATCATATGGGTAGAGGGATAGAGATACCTACCTTTTAATATAAAAAGTTAAGTTTAAACTCTCTGCAGCTTCTTCTTCGAGGACCTAGTAGCCTAGAGCCTAGACTAATAATTATTCATGAACTGAGTTCTACATGAAAATCATTTTTGTCCCATCTTTTCAAAGTCACACACTATGTACATTTAGTTTGAAGAATTCTTGAACTTTTGGTCTTTCACATCTCTTTTAAACTTGAAATGCTATAATAGGAAATGGAAGTAGGACAAAAGCATTTTATTCTGTTTAAATCACTTGTAGGATCAAGAATGTCCTTTTGATTTTTTTTCTTTAAAAGAAATAGGCTATTTGCATAACAAGAATTATAAGATGGCAATTTAAAATTATCAAACGGGGAAACTAACAGGATGCTAAACAGAGCAAGACATCAGCCAATAACTGGGCTATTTTTATTGCTCCATTTTAGCATCAACAAGTGCAGTGATATAAAAACTACACTGAAATCAATTAATTTTAGTCTTTTGCAGATTACTTTAATTCTATTCTTGTAATACATCCATAGGAAATATCTGCTTAGTAATTAATGACATGATTAAATGTTAAATGCTAATTCTTTAGTTTGGGAGTCTGACTATGCCTAGAAGGTCCAGGTTCATTACTTGGTTTTAAGTACTTATAGTATATTGCTCAGTATTTGCACATTACATACAGATCTCACCATGCTGTGCGAATAAATGGTGCACAGGAGTTGGCTGCTAGAGTGGCTGTACATTCAACCCTGCAGATGTGCTGGTGAAAAATTAGACTCCTCATGGTCGGTACCACAATTGCCAGTGTGTGTGTGGGCTGCTAATACCATGCCATCAGTTTCTGGATGCTAACCAGTTCCATTACACTGCAGCAGATTTTATGTTGCTTCAGGCCAAATTAAAATTTAGTTTATAATAGAATAACTTTCTTATCAAAATACGCCTACCATGTTCACATATCTTTCTTTGCTTGAATAGGACTCTATGCCATACTTTGTTACATTTATTTATTGCCTAACTTTTAATAATTTCTTTTTAAACCCAGTGTCTTTAATATGAGAACTTATATCTCTGATCTGATGATATTTCTCTCAAGTCTGGCTATTTAGCATTTGCCAATTAGAAGACTTAGTGCTGTTTAAACTTTAGACTAAGAAAATGTCAAGAGCATCTCCCTTCCACATTAAAATGTTCCTTTAAAATTTGAAGACAGATTTATGAAAGGGTACATATTTTTAGCATAAGATTTGCTGTTAGTCAAGGTTAAAGACAGCCATGTTCAGGTGAATGACTGTACTTATCCTCTGACTTGGTAGGACTTAAGCACATTGAGTGCTTTACTCTATATTTTAAAGATGAAAAAGAAAGCCATCTTTTCCTGAACTCTTAAAATATGCTTTGTTTCAAGTTTCTTCTCTAGACTATTTTTATATGACCATTTTCTACTGGGCTTAAAGGAGTTGATTTTCTTAATCTTTACAAGACAATGAAGTAAAAAGTATGTCTGCCTATTCAAAGCTTTCCTGTTAAAGAACTGGAGACCACCATGGCTTCAGGGGAGCAAATGTCACAGTGGACAAAGGCTGACCTGGGGAGATGGATAAAAACAAAGCCTAAAGAAGGTGCTTTGCCTATGATTTTGCAACCCCAGATCTTTACATTAGCATTCCAGGTTTTCCAGCATGCATGAGGCAGATGTAATGACTTGCCCCCAAGGATCACAGGAGACACCCCACAATAATCTCTACTTCATTATCTGTCTGTCCATCCAGTCATTCATCCTTTTGTTTCTCATGCTTTGGAGAAACCTGACTAGTTTAAAATTTTAATTGACTTGTTAAAATTCCCATGGCTGATATACGAGCTGAGAATCAAGCTACATTTGACAGATTCTGAGGTTAAGTCTGTTTGTGACAGCACTTGGCTCAAATGTCTAACCGGACCTCTAGTAAGTATCATGAAGTCACTGAACCATTCTCTTAGTACAGAGAAAAAAATTAACTTGTTTTCTTCTTGGTTGATCAGAAGAATTCACTCAGGAAATTTGTAGATTTAATTTCTTAACTAGCTGAAGGTTTCCCAGAAAGCTTTTAGTTTCATACTTTAAACTTTCTTGCCTCTCACAAGGAGTTTTTAAGAGACATATGTTTTCAAGGCCCTGATAATGAACTCATATTGGAAATCTCTTTTTTTTCCATCTAAAACCCTTGTTATTAACTTATTTTCTTCCAATTTTCCTTTTTCTCTTGAAAATGGACTCCAGGGGAGGAAATCTAGTTAATTAAGATTTCTGTTAATCCTGTTTTTAAATTGTTCCAGTAAATTACAATCAGGTGAAAACTACCTCCCTTACTTTGAAATAGTTTCTTATTATAGTGTCTTTTTGATGCCAGTGTGTTTCCCTATCTTGGAATGCATTTGAAACTAATGGTCCAATGCTCAGAAGTGCTCAGAGCACTGATGACCCAGACACCATAAATCCAGCAGTGCACATTAGTGATATGGTCCTTAATTAGAATCTAGGCCTTATGCAATCAAATGGAGGAAGGGGAAAGGCTGTGACATTAAAATGCCAGCACACATTATAAATCAGAGTGTCTTCTATAGTTTCCTTTCAACTCTATTTTATGAAGTTTAAAGTAAAAATAATAATTTTAGTTGAATATCCACATTGTTATTCATAAACTTTACATATGACATAAGCCCATGCTGTTGCAGAGATCTTCTTTATTACTTCCTAGTTTCCTAATAGAAATTATACTTATATTTTGAAGTTTAAATTTAGAAGGTATTTTTAATGAACCAAATTGAAGATTTTTCTTAGCAAGAAACTAAATATGAGTTATTTGTTAATAAAATGCAATGTTGAGTAAATTGAAGCCCCTTCTCTCTCCCTTTCTCTGGCATCACTGTATATGTGGCTGACTCCATTTCTTCCTGTGTCATCTCAAGTAGCTCTTATGGTCAAACTATACTTGAACAAGAAAGAAAAGCAAAATTACTTGGTTCCACAATAGATTCAGATGAAAAGTCATGATAAAATCACAGGTAGCTCAAAGAAAATGGCATACCTTTCAACCACTTTTATAAATATACTAATCAACTTACTAAGACAAAGTTCCAATGACTTAATCACGTCTCCCAAGATCATGCCTCCTAATATCATTACCTTGGTATTTAAGTTCTAACATAACAATTCTGGAGGAACAAAAACATTCAAAATACAGTACAGCTTAAGCTGAACTCACAAAGGAGAATCAAGTACCCCTGAGCTAGGTCCCACAAGAAGCAGCACACAAGAAGAAGCTAGGTGGCAAGGGACCTGTTTAGGGATACAGTCTATCCATACTTACCTGGTTCCCAGGGCAACTAGAGAGAGTATTAAGTCAATCATGAGGAACAGCAAGACTGTGTGACAGTGCCATAGTCAGGGGAGACCTAAATATGCCTTTTGCAGGGGAACTATGGAATCATTTCTATAATTGAGAAAGATAAGAAATTAATTAAGATGAAAATATGATATAAGAAATCCATTGAGGGGCCAGGAGATGGCTCAGTAGAATAAGTGCTTCCCTGGCAAGCGCAAAAGCCTGAGTTCAATCCCCAGTTCCACCAAAAAAAAAAAAAAAAAAAAAAATCAGTTGAAAATACTGTTTTTAATATTGTAGTTGGATTATGCATGTGTTTTCCATATATATATAGTATCACTTAAAATGATATGAATTATTGATTTTTTAAAATGTTACACTTTCAATAAAATAAACAGAAAGTAATGGAAGCTGGAACTGGGTGGTCGTGACAGGAAACGAGAAGGATCATGTTTGAGGATCATGAGGGTACTAAACTAGAGAGCATCTCTTAATTAGTAGCATTAACTAGATGTGAAGAAAGGTGAAGGAAGAGTTTAAAGAATGATCAGACCGTGAAAATACTGATTCCCAAGTCACTGAATGAGCAGCAACAGCAAGAGCTTACTTTGAAAGTGAGATGAAATTTCCATCGGAGTGACACAGAATAGGAAGAGTAGTGCTTGAGTACTTATCCCCTGGTCTCCTCCCCACCCAGCCAGTTTGCAGTGGCTTCATTCCTGTGTAAAAGGCAAATGTTTCTTATACAGCCATAGTTCATTCTAGGTCTTGGGTACTACTGCTTCCTCCTAATCCTGCAGTGATATAATTTGCAAGGTGAAAATACTCAGTAGAGATCCAGAAAAGTAGCGTTTGGGAGTGAGATTGGGGCTGAGAAGAAATTTGGGTTTTTTTTCTTATAAGGATTTGGTAGAAGAGGATCAGAAAGGAAAGCAGGTTAGGGATAAAAGAGTGCAAAGAAGTCAGAGATCTATGGTCTTAGAAAGCATAGGAAAAGTATGAAGGATAACTGAATCTTCACTAAAAATAACTAACTGTACCATTTCCTTTGATCATTATTCGGTGGTAGTATCTGAGTTTACTTATTAGTCCCTGCAAAGGTAAAACTGAAATTATTACGGAGGCTAAATGCTCACTCAGGGTTTACATCACCCACGTATTAGGAAGCATAGTAATTGAGATCAGGCAGAAAAGTATATCTCTCCATGGAGGCCAAATCACTAACAGCTAAGTGTTGCGGTCTTTAGAACTTTAATGAAATTCCTTACCATTTAAATCTTACAGAGGAATGTGCCTACTCAACATGCGCCTGCCCTTTTAACACCTACGAGATGTGGCCAAGTGCATTTCACAGGGTAGAGATCATGAGCAAGACTGATACTCCACACAAGAAGTACATGCATGCCAACTAAGAGGTTTTGAGGTATTCTCAAGTTAGTATAAAAGTTTTCTTCATTTGTGGGCAACCCAAGGGATTGCTATCAGTTAATTCATGCCTTAATTGAGATACTCATCAACAATAAAAGGAAAATGTGGCAAGGAAGGCAATGAAAACTAAAAAAATAAAAGGAGAGCTAATTGACCAGATTCTAACCATGGACCATTGTAACATACATTGTATCTTTTTGTTCTCATGGTCCGGGGATGTTGCATCTTTGTTTTGTTTTTACAGTCATGCTTCTGATAAGTTAATGTAAATGCACTATGCCAGACAGAAGTGAAGGAAAGACTTGCTCCCTGGGGTGCCATTTATTCTTGGAGGTTGGTTCACACATGTCAGGATGCTGGCGTGTCACTTAAGCAGTTAAGAATCAATCTAATTGTTTATGTGATTCCCTCTGCATGAGTTCAAGCTTTCTCCTGTCTTTTACCTCCCAATACTGCATGTAACACCTCTGTTTTGTGTATAATTCCAATTCTCCTTTTGTTTAACTTCATATAAGCTCTGCCTTCTCAGCTACTCCAGGTGAGTTTAGGAAGCAGAGGGAAAAGATGTTTCCCCTTTTTAGCTATTCTAAGTACAGTACTGTCCTGCTGTCCCTGAAAGTCATGAACCTGCTTCCAACCTTTGGGATTTGACTTGGAAAGCTGTTCTCTGTTCATGCCCTTTACCTGTCTCTCTAGATTTTGGGTTAAGTATTTCTTCTTTTGAGGGAATTTTAGAAACTTCCATGTAACATTCTTTTGGTCTCATGTACTTCTTTTTGGTTGGACATAATAGACCCACAATTTCATGTTTACTTCTGTAATTAGATTTTAGCTTTTTTCTCATCAGATGGCAGGCTCCATGTGGGAAGGAGTCATTGTTTTGGGCTGCACTGTATCCTGAGCTCATAGAAAAAGGTCTGCACACAACATTGCTGCCAACATTTGCCAAATGATCAAATTGAATGACTGTCGTGTTCTAACAACTGTATCAAGTGCTCTCCCATATGTCCTCATAATATCACTGTATGCAGATATTATTTCTCCAATCTACAATCAAGAGAGCCTGTCTTGGTTAAAAATTTGAGAATTGATCAGAAAATTGAGTCTTTTAACCAAGATTGCACCACTAGTATGTGATGCAAGAGAAATTCAAAACTTTGTCCTGTGATCTGAGGCTCTGTCTTTTCTGCTTTGCTTGGCAGTTCAACAGATGATCATTTAATAATTTTGTCTTGTCTGTGTTCACTCAATCACCCTAAGGAGTCTGGACACTCATCGGGGACTTAAACAATTCCAGGTACATTATTTCTTCCCACATCACACTTCTAAGAGCACTTGATATTCTACATACACAGGATAAATGCTTTTGGATTAATAACATTGTTGGCAATAGTATAAAAGCAGTACCAAATGATATTATAATAAGCTTTCTAAAACCACACTAACACCTAAGTATAATGCATAGTATACCACTCATTTTCTACCTAACTATAGAGGAAATAACTATGTAGAAATTATTTAAAAGGTCCAGAATTAGCAAGTGAAACAGACATATGACAGTGATATATGATACATGCCAATTGCTTTTACAGGTACCAAGGTCTTAAGAGTAATTTATAGATTTTGTTTTTGCTTTTCTCTTAAGGGGCTGTTTGGTGGTGATGGTATTACAGTGGTAGAAATAAATAAGCTTAAATTAAGATACAATATTCTTTATTTGAAGCAAAGACAAGACAGGAGAAAATCAAGGACAGTGACACTGAGGAAAATAGAGATCTGGAGGTAAGTGAGAGATAACAGTGCATACCTGTTTCAACGTATTTACTAGCTGGATAATATTGGGTAAACTCCTCATCTCAGGTTTTTCCCATATCTTCAAAATCAAGATAATACTTAATTTTCAGAGTTTCTATGTGGTCCACTCAACCCTTAAAGATAAAATTCATTGGCCTACAAGGTTATGAGCCAGCTGCCTAGCTTGGTGATAACAGTAAGAGAATAGATATTTCCAATTATCAATAAGCATTGATTGTGAAGACTGAGCAAGATAAAGAATACAAAGTTCTCTGTAAATAATTATTACACTTCACACACAAAAAGATGTTCTTCACTCACCCTATCATCTTCAAATAAAAAGCTCCCAGGAGATATAGAGTAGGGCCTTTAGAGGCTGTCACAGCACTCAGCTCCTGTGTCAGTTTACCAGGGGTTCCCTAAGGGGTAATAGCTGATCTATTTTGCCTTCTGACTGTCTTGTCTCAAGACTAACTGCTCCTGGAGTGCTCTAATCTAACCAAGACTCTATGGCTTGGTTAAGAAAATGATGATAATATGTAAAGACAATGATACTAAGAATTAACAATAACAATGGGAGTAACATTGTTTACTGAACACTTCAAAATGCTTAGAATTGTTTGAAGGGTTTTACATGTCCCAACAACTTTGTTATCACAATGGATATAGAAAAGGAAGCTATATTCCTTTGAATTTGGATCCTTCTCATGGAATGATAGCTCTACATTTAACCTTTTCTCCCTGGTTGGGAAATGTGATTCTATGAGTTATAACTTAGGAACTGCTATAGTTTAGATATTGTCTGTCTATCAAAAGTTCATGTGTTGGAAGCTTAGTCCCCAGTTTGGAAATGCTAAGATGATGGAACCTTTGGAAAGTTAGGCCCAATGGAAGGTGATTAGGCACTGAGGAGATTAATATGTTTGTGGCAGAAATTCAGTATTTCCTGTGAGATAGGATTGTTACATAGGAAGGTAAGCTTTCCTAGCTACTGCTTTCCCTCATTAACACATGCGATGTTTCTCTATGTGTCCAGTTCCCTGCCAGTATTCCTGCTGCATTGTAACACAGTCTTGGAGCCTTCTCAAACACTGGGGCCACACTGTCTTTTCTAGCTACTGTGATAATGAGCTAAATGACACTCATTTCTTTATGAAGTATAGATCCTCAAGTATTTTGTTATAGCAACAAAAACAGATTTATAGGATTTTTAACCTTTTGGGAGGGAGGAAAAATAGATATGGAAGAGAATCTAGAAACAATCTAATATAGTCAACTATCTGCCAGACCTTTCAACCATATCTGAGGACTCAAGATCTCTCATACATCTGGACAAATATAAAGCTCTCTTGGTGTATGCCACAAAAGGTGGCTACCATGTGAACTACTGATTTCGTAAGCACTTAGTCTGAATTTTTCTCAACATTTCTTCATTTGTCTTAAATGAGAACTCCCAGAATTCAGCCACAGTCACATTAAAAAATGTCAGATGTCAACAAAATACCAGTTCTACTCAAGTACCATACCCTGAGTACTTAACTGGTACATAAAATATGCTAAAGGACCTATGTGCATGCTGACTTTGACCAGTTCCAGTGATTCTCGAAGGCAGTCTCTCTTACTATCCCCGTTTTTTAGATAAAGAGACTAAGGTTCTGAGAAATCACATCAGATCACAAAGCTGAGATGCATTTTTGAAACTAATTCTTCCCAACCCTAAGACCTGTCTTGTTACCCACTCTATCCCTTGCCTTAAGTTGTTCGGCCTATAACACTAAGGTAGTAACAGGTCCATTTTTCTGTGGCATCAATTTTATATCAGAAGGATACTTTAAAGCAAAACAATCTTTAGAAACACATTTCAAGATTGTTTTTAATACTGCTGCAAGCTGGAAGCTTTTGTAAAAGTCATTTAATGTTTTTCATAAGATTCAGCAATGTACTTATCTCTGCAAATACTTAAGAACATAATAAATTTAAAAAATTAACCATTTTACTTGTTTTTTTCTGTGTAATTGAAAAATGTTTTTAAACTTTTAGAAACCCAAATTTAAACAATGATATCATAATATAATGTGTAGTGTGATAATAATGGTTATAACAATGCAATCTTCAAGAATGCATTTTAATCAATTTAAAATTATTTGCCTTAAATATTGTTTAAAATGATTTTACATGACTAATTACAATATAATTATAAAATACAGTCAATGATTAGTTAAATAAAAATTCTTACCCAAATTTCCAAATTGCATAAATAGTAAATATGCCTTATTTTACACAAATATTGCTTTAAAATAGAATTATATAAGATATAGATGGACTATGGGACCAAATTTAGTCTTCTCTGTTTTAAAGTTGCATTTAAAGAGGAAGAAACAATCCCTATGGTGTTAGCTGTGTAGGTTTAAAAGCACAAGGTCCTGAGTTCAATCCCTAGTACTACAAAATAAATAAGTAAAATCAAACAGACCCAACTTCAGATTCCTGCTCTTCCTTTTACTCATCTTTTTACATCCATTCACAAGTAATAGAGGTGATTCTTAAAAGTGTTCTGCTTAGAAAGCAGGACCCCTACAAACCCAGAACTCAAATAAAGGACTCTGCCCTTGAAAACAAAAATATATTAATTTCCTCATTTTACAAGTATTTCCTAAGTTTATGCCAGCAGGGTGACCTTGAGCAAGTTACTTAATTGCTTTCTGCCTTACTTTCTTGTGTTGTTGGATGGGAATCTACATGTTATAAGGACTAAATGAGTTAAATGCATATAATGTATTTGTGATGGTTCCCAGTACACTGGAAAGGATGGGAACTAACAGTGACGATCATTATCATTCTCCTACTGCTACTACTCTGCTATGTTAGGAAAAATAATGGGCCCAGGGGATATAATTTGGGAGCCCTATGTAATACTTTCCTTCCAATTACTAAAGCATCTCATTGCATAGAGCTAATCTTTCCTTCACTGAGGTCTGGTAGTGAAGCAATTTGGAAACTTCTTCACTAGGATTTTATTTTCATGGTGTCAGCCTTCACAGTTGAAAGAAAAATACCACACTAGCATTTTTTGCATTTTATGTTTTTCCTTCATATGTCTTTAAACTTTCACTGGTCTCTAGGTAACAAACAATGAATTTCTGAGTGCATGGAGAGGTGACTGCAACCCCACAGAACACAACAAAGCTAATTGTTATCTCTTGGGGGTTAATCGTACACGTGGTCCTCACTGCCCAGAACCATAATCAGGTAGAATAACAAGCCAGAGAAAGCCAATAACTGCTATTCCACTGTCTTTAGTTGCTCTATGATGATCCAGTGAGTTAATGAGTTATGTAGATTCCATAACTCATGTCTGATAAATTCCATAACTCATGTTCTAGAGATTCAGGATATGCCTGAAGTCCTACATATCTCACTCACAATCTTCAAAATAATAGATGATAAAAAGAGGCTTTATAGCTTGCCATTATACTTCTAAGAAATTGCTATACTAACCCAAAGAAGTCAACACAGCATCAAACTCTTAAAATCAAGGTATTGCAATATTTTGCTGAATTCACACACCTACAATATTTAAATGACAATAGAATACCCTTCTCTGACAAAACTAAACAAAAAAGGGGGAGTTAAATGAATGACCATTTTGTATCTGTATATTCAAAATAGGAAAGATATACAGCTGCATTCTCTTAATTCAATGAATAGAGAGATTTGTTCTAATAGTGTTTGTGG
>NDGN011349134.1:0-14518 GCA_002564285.1 Tympanoctomys barrerae | reverse complement strand
TAGTGTTTGGACAGGATATCCTGTCTGCATCTTGTACTATGGATAACCACTGAGAAGATAACAGTGTACAGTGTATTAATTTTTGAAACTCTCCTACTGATCAGTTTAAAACAAAAAGAAAAGAAAATCTAAAAAATAAATAAGTAAATAAAAATTGAAAAAAAGAAAATCATAATTTTAAGTTCAGAACACTGTTCAATTACAAATAACTTTCACAAATTAATAATTAAATACTATTTATTATTTTGAAACATGTTGGGAAGTTGGTATTATATTGATTGGGCTACTGGTAAATCCAATATAATAAGAAATTGTGACCGTTGGTCAACTGATTGAAAATTTTCTCTAGACAAAACCAGCAAACACCGATTCATGCTAAGAGGAGAGATATCTAGGATAATGGTTGGAAGAATATGGAAGGTTGAGGGAATTGACTGGTAGGGGAGTCATGGCCATTTTACATAGTGATCAAGGGTGGGATGGAGTTTGGATTTTTCTTAACCCTGGCTGAGGATAGATAAGATGAGGCAATTTGCTAACCTGTTTGTATGATAGGGATCTTATGAAGCTATCTGCTGTGTTTCATCAGTAGGGCATTTTGAAAAATTTAGATAACTATTGAAAGCGTCAGTGTTAAATCTCTTATGGAAAAGTCCACTGTTTTTTTTCCAAGAATGTGTATGGAACTAATCTTTTATTCTATCTTTGACCTTGCTGAAGTCTTCTCAGGTACATAAATAAGAAAAGATTTAAAAGTGGGCTCACTGAGCAGTGGTGGAGTTAGATATCTCTGAGAGGATGCTCAGATAGCCAAGTGCTGAGTGACTAATGAAATACAAGGCTTGGCTGTAGCACAGAGAGGCGCTACAGAAGAGAAGCAAAGAATCACAACTATAGGAATTGCGTGATAGGAGCTTATTATGTGAGGGAATTAAATGAGGCACTTAAGGTAAATGGAACAGAAGAAAGTGTTGAGAGAGGGAAATCACATAGGAAAGATTCTTCAAAAGCAGAAGAGTGAAATAATAGGATTAGTTTGCTAGTGGGACTAGAAGAGGGGGTGGCAATTGGCTTTGTTTAGAGCATCCCGTAATCTCCTCATGTATTTTCACTTCAGTGGTTGAACACTGGAATGGAGAGATTTCTGCTTGAGTAAGCAAAGACTTTATTTTATGAAAAACTTGAGCATTGAGAGGTATGAATCTGCAGGAAGAATGTGTGCATTAGAGTAAGTTCCAGTGGTAACTGGTTTTAAGTGTGATGTTTAACACCTAGAGGGAAGACAGGGCTCGTACAGGAGCAACTTTGGTTCCCTTGCCTCACCTCCAAATGCAAAAGGTCAGAACCATTCATGCCTTTGTTTGCGAAAGCACATTTGAATTGAGGGAAACACTGCCCCGTGGGAGCTTTATGGACTCCTCCTGGCAAAGCAGCCCTTCAAGTGGTCCTCTCTGTGGACTGTTTTGGATTCTACATTCATCCTTGTTGCCTCCCTCTCAGTGGTGTCCTTTCCTGTGTATTTGTCTTTCTTCCCAATTGAGCATAACATGAAAATGATGAGGTGATATGGCAAGGTAGGAAGATGGTATATTTCACTAGAAGATTGAATGGCTTGCGAGCACAGCGTGAACCAGGGAGAATGTTGGTGACACAAGGTCAGGAAGATTTCTTTTTTTCCTCTCACAGTAAGCTCAGGGACAACTTCTGAAGCTGACATGAAATAGAAAATAATCACACAAAATATAAATATAGTGGAAATGATGGCAGAAATGATGTACTTCACCTTGGGGGAAATGATAGGTGTTTTAAGTTTTAGGTCTGACATGCCCTCCTCTAGATCCTGGGAGCTTCCCTGGACCTCCTCTTCCAGGCAGCCTTTCGTTGCCAGAGCCTTCCCTTTCAGTTGAATGTAGAAGGGCAGTCGCTTGCCACCATCCTACTCCCGAGGATCTGTCCCTGGTGGCTGGAGCTAGAAGCAGAGCTTGCCACCCTTCCAGCTGCAGCCTTACTTTTGAATCTCATTAAGGACTCAGGTGATCATGTCCACTTGGGTGCACATAGGACATCCCAGGACACCTCCTGAGGCAGATAGTCCACCCCCGAGGACCCGGGTTGACTCATCTTGAATTTAGAAAGCCCTCCTGTGTCCCAGATGTTATGTAAACGGCATTATCCAACTGATTGAGCTCCTATTTACTAATTTGTTTTAGATTAGAGATTTATTTTCCAGTTAGCTTCCCATTTATATTCTGAATCATTCAAAACATTCCTTTGTTGTCATCTTTTTAAGTGGCCTACTTTAATTTATTTTCTGGTAAGGTACTCAGCATAATTTCTTGCAGCTTCTTAATTGCAGTTGTGGTACAGTCTCTCTTCAGAGGTAGTCTTTTTAAGTGGATACCTAAAATGTAGAGATTTAAGGGAGACTGACTAGAGTTCTGAATTATTTATTACTAATCAAGCTAGCTAAACTAGGTTTGCTACTAGGAAGAATGTATGCAATGTGTTAATTATTGAAACTGTCCTACCAGCTTGGTTCAAAACTGTCTCATTGCTATTTGTTTCTCAATAAAATTATGAAAAAATAAAATAATAAAAATAAAAATATAAAAAAATAAACTTTTCCATCCTCAAAAAAACCCCAAAAACTAGGTTTGCTGCAAAGAAACAGTGGTTTCTTGTGAGCAGCCTCATGTTTTATTATATAATCAGAATTTGAATTTAAATTTAAGCTATTTAACTTTTCTGCTTTGTATTTCATATTAAAATTAGGTTTTCTCATTTGATTGTAAAACTGAAAATTATATGAGTTTTAAATATTGTGGAAGAACTGAAGTGAAATGATTTAAACCTGACCTTCTTAATTCAATATTTTAATTTATTCTTCACTACCAGCTCAAAATTGTCACAGTTGCCACGAGTCTGTTCTCTTGGCTTTGGGCTTCATGCACACGCACTTCTGAGGCCCTGACTGCGCCCTGTGCCCGGCTTTTCCCCTCAGCTCCCCTGAAGTGAGTCTTGCCTGCCTCCCCGGTCTGCTGCGGTTCCTCGGCCTCCCCGTGACTCATCCCCTCCTCCCCTGCATCACGCATTATCGCACGGCATTATTCCCACTCAGCAGTGTGTTTTCTCCTGCTGGGAGATTGCACGCAATTTTCCCTGTGATGCTGTCAGAGTCTTACTTTGTCTATCTTTTGGGATCTCAGTGATGGATTCAGCAAAGCTTTTTACAGTGCTGGAATCAGTGCCAGTTGAGGAAAGATTGCTGTTCTCTCCATTTGGGGGAAACATTTATTATGTTCATCAAGTGATGGATCTGTGCGTTCTTCTTGCTCTCAGCCAGGCATGATTGGGCTGGTATAAAAAGATAGGCCTGGACTGGTGAAGGGAAAGCAGGTTCTGTCTCTGGGGAGAAGCAGGAACCCGGCACAACCGAATGATCCATTCTGTAGGCTAAAGTAGTAGAGGAGGAAAGACTGCTCCTTCTTCCTTATGGGCTGGCAATAGCGGTTTGTGCTGTAGGCAGTCGTGGGTGGAGGAGAAAGGGGGGCTACAAGATGGGTCAGTGATTGGGGGTCCAGACAGCTGTGCAGAGTGCAGGAACAGGGACTTGCCGGCAGATAATCAGACCAGATTGGAGCTGATGGATAAGGATTCCTAACTGACTGTGGGGCTTCGAGCACAGAACAAGACAGGTTCTGAAACTCACAGAGAGAGATGTGGAGAGAACACAGCAGAAAGAAAGTTAGGAATTAAGCCAACAGCTTAAGTGTTGGCTTCAAGACAGAGAAAACATGGGCGTGTCCTGAAAGCCGGTGGCACCTGTGAGACCACTCAGAGATGCTGTGTCACTGTACTAGAATGAAGGGGAGGGGGAGGGGGACGAAGAAGGGTGGGAGACCGGTTAGGCTCCATGCTGGGACAACTGACAGTAAAAAAAAAAGCATGAATTTATTGTGTTACTTTTTGCATGTGAAAGTATAATCAACTTTCAGAAGAGTTTTTATCCTCAATGTCATCTTTACTATTCAGTTCCCTGCAAATGAGAGGGTTATTTAATTTGCTAATTGTACTTCAGTGGAAAGAATATGGTACTGGAGTCGGAGATGATGTTTTTAGTCTCTCCTGTGCTATAAAGTTGTTATGCAGTGATGCATTTTGCATCTGTCCTGTCCTGTTCGACTTCCTGTCAGTATGGAAAACACCTGAGAGAATCAACTTAGAAAATGCTTATTTTGATTCGAAGTATGAAAGGGACCGGCTTGTGACCAGCTGGACTCACTGCTTTGGCATCGGTAGTGAGGCAGCCGTTCATTTCCTGGCATACCTGTGAGCAGAAGCACTCATGGACTGGCTGGGAAGGGCCCGGGCCCAGGAGCTCCCAGAGGGTCACCCGTGCAGTAACTGAAAGTCTCCTACTCTGCCTACCTGGCCACTCAGAGCTTCTAGCATGTGCCCATTGCACCACTCTGGGGAAGTCTTTTTAGCCGATGGACCTTTAGGGGCATGAAAGCTCCAAACTTCTGTATATATTTATAAACTTGTGCATCACAATTTGTATGATGAAGAGCTTGATCTAGAGTTGCTATAAGGGAGGTGGGGAAACCCAAGTTTTGGAGGATATGAGGTCTCGGTTTTGTAATTTGTTGTGTCTGACAGAACATGCCTTTGAGAAGAGGGCTTTCAATCTCTCAGCTCCAGTGGAAACATCCTGTGTTCTAAGACATAGTAATACTTATATAATACATTTGTCATGGAGAACTCTGGAATTTAATAAACACTGAGAGTGGCTAATGTTAATATTACTGTACTTAAAAGTAGCCGGTATTTTTTAGGAAAGACTTTTTAAATCAAATCACTTACCAATCTCTTTCCTCCCTCCCTGTTTTTCTGTGCCCCTTTCCGTTCCTTTTTCCCTTCTTATCTTTCTGTCTCTTGCCTGTTAAGCTAGGAATTCAGCAACCTCAGGCAAAGGATAATGTTAAACCAAACTTGATTGCATTATGTAAATTGAACACTATACATATATAAATATTAAATATTATTTTGTCTATTCCTAGTATGTACTTGAATAATTAAATTGGGAAAGTGAGTTAGAGTTGTTTTTTTTAAAATTAATTTTGGTTTTCTAAGATAGTTTTATTACTTTGTTGGAAAAGCCTTTAATTTCTTAGGTGTTAGAATTATGTTCTATAATTGCAGAAGAAAAATCTCAAGTTCAGTATCAATTAAGAATTATTTCTGTTCTTTCATTTGCAAAGCTTACATGTGTGTATACATATTAGTAATAGTCATAAAATTCAGCACATTGAGAATTAAGCCACTGATTACATTTCAGAGAGATGTCAGGTACTTCATGAATGTAGAGAAACGCACCGATCTACCCTGTCAGAAAAATTGCTTATTCTCCAAGGCCAGCTGTGCAGGGAATTTCAGTACATTCCCTACGTTTTGCACAGTGTGTGGACGTGAGTATAACAGCAGCTTAGCCAGTGACGCTTTGCTGACCCACTTACTTCAGTTGGTTTTCATGTCTGAGCTCATGCTCTGGGGAGGTCTGCAGGCCTGTGACTCCCAATTTGGGAAAGAAAAATAATAGCCAAGCTCATTTCATATCCATGCTGACTGTACTAAGGACATAATTTACGGACTATATTTATTTGTCAGGCAGATCTGAGTTTAGTAGAGTTGTTAGGAATTGGTTTTTCAAAATTAAAATGTTTGGGCCACAGAGATCGCTCAGCAGCCTGAGCACCTGCCTGGGCAAGCAAAAGGACCTGGGTCCCATCTCCAGCACCATGTGCTGTGCCGGCCCCGCCCCAGGCACACTGAGCCAGCCACCAAGACCAGGCATGGTGCCACGTACCCATAACCCAGCACTGGCAAGGCTGAAAACACGAGAATCACTGTGAGAGCCTGTACTAAATAAATAAAACTATTTAAAAAAAATTAAAATGTTTATTGAGAGCCAACGATGCCTCCGAAACTGTTAGGTGCAAAGTATACATGCTGAAAATGCAGAATTGACCCTGTCATCAATAAGAGTGCCATTTACCCACTAAATGATGATGTAAGTGAGTATAATTTCATGTTTGTACTAGCCCCATGGAAATTAGCTTAGGCCAGGACATATAGGTACTTTCTCAGTGCTCAGAATTTTATCACATGTAGGGTGGCAAAGTTTAGGGCTGGGGATGTAGCTCAGTGGGACAGTACCTGCCTGGCAAGTGCAAGGTCCTACGTTCAGTTCCTGGCATGTGTGCACGTACACACACACACACACACACACACACACACAATCTTACATATACACACACAGCAAGAGGTTTATTTAGAGTCTGGAGAATAGGTATATGCTGCTCCCAAAAAAAGAGTAGCCTTCAACTACGAAGATGGAGAAAGACGGGCAGGTTAAAAATGTGTTCAGAAGGTTGATTTCACAAGGGGTGCTGCTAGGTTGATAACGCAGATTGAAAACTTCAGTACTGACCCTCTTATTTCTTTTCTGTAACTGGATGTGCTGGAAATGAAGGTAATACATGCTGACGAGCGACACCCGCAGTTTCTGAGCTTGCCGTATGTAACTGATCAGAGAATGTAAACGTAGGTAGGCAGGCCTTTCTCCCCTTGTGCTGTAGATGCCATTCAGAATGTGAAGACTTGCAAGATCCGTTTTAATTTGCCTTCCATCATTGGGTTGGAAACCTGGTGGAGACATAACCAAAAGAATCAAATAGTAAGAAGTAGTCTGAGCTATTTTGTAGGATGGGTTTATGTGAAATGATAGCGGTCTTTAATGGATCGAATAGTTTTAGCTTCCATTAGTCCTAGTATCAAATAAATTTCTGAAGATTTACTCTTCGTAGAAATGGTATTCAGAAATCTTGCTAGGGCAAAGCCCTTCAGAGAAACTACTGTTTCCTCTATGAAGAATATCATTTCTCTTTATTTCATCTTTTGGTAGAATTTCCTCATTGTAGAATTCAAAATGCAAGCTGGAATATCAGTTTTCTAGATAAGCAAACCATTAATCAATGAAAAACCCTTACAAGCTGTCTTCTTTATTTTTTTCTCATTGCTAGAACAAAATAACTGATACCCAAATTAAGGACGGAAGGGTTCATTTAGCTCACAGATTTTGGAGGGTTCAGTCTATACTTGGCGGGTTCCAAGGCAGAGTGGCACATGGCAGAGGGCAGCAGTTCGTGGCAGCAGAAAATAGCAAACGGCAAGAACAAAAAGCTAGGAGCAGTGGCAGGTGATAAGCTTCTCTCCCTTCCTTATATTGCACTCAGGCTATCCATGGGTGTAGCTGTCATACTCATAATCCCAGCATTGGGTCATAAATTAATCAGTAACTCTAGATGCCCACCCCATGGCCGTATGAGGCTTCAGTGGGGACAGCTAGACACGAACTATAACATATGCCAATCTTGGAACATGAATACCATTCTTTCCTTAGTGTGAGCTCTAATTGATGAGATTAATGTTTAGAATATTTCGGAGTGTCTCTATCCTTGTTCGTATACTCAGTTGGCTTTTAGTCTTCAAAGCAAGTGTGCTAGTAAGATTTTCATTGCAGTGATAAGAGCACCAGAAAAAAAAAAAAATCTTAAAAGGAAGGAAGATTTCTTCTGGATCCCAGGTTCAGATATTTAAGTTTGTGGTCAGTCGTTCCTTTGGCTTTGGACTGTGGCAGCACAGCACTTGATGGGGGAAGCTTGTAGCAGAGGAAGATGCCCACCTCGGGGTGGCCAGGATGCAAAGAGAGAGACAGGAAAGGGTTGGGATTGCGATCATCCACTTCAGGGCCCAAGCTCACAACTAACCTCCTTCCCTTGTGTGCTGTGTTCTGAACTTTCCATTACTGCCCAGCAGCTCCACAAACTGCTACGGAGGCCTTTTGCTGTGGGCTTCAGAGGAAAATGCAAGGCCCAAATTGTAACCACAATGAAAGAGCGACAAGAGATGATTTTTTAAAATAATGCCAGTAGCTGAGTTGGTTGAGTTCTTGTACAATGTCAGTTGCTGGTCTACCTGTTTATGTATATTAACTTCTTTCACCCTCACAGTACTGTTGGGAACTAGGGGAGGTAGGAAATTGTAATCCTTGTTCACAGAGGAAGCATCTGCGTTAAAGATTCTGGGAAAACCTAGGAACAAGTAGAGATGGGTTGACTTCCAAACTCATATGATTAACCAGAGCAATATATTGTTTTGAATAAATGAATTATTTATGTTTAGCTTTGAAAGTAATTTTAAACCTTATTTTAGTAATATAGTAGTTGAGCGTTTTGCGTAGGATAAGAAAAATTTTGTGAAAAACTAACGGAAAGTGGAGTTACTATTTATGCACTTGTGCCACTCTTTGTTACATACCAGAAAGCATTGAAGTAAGCATACTGTAGTGAAACCTGTTGCCTCAGTTGCTTTTCCTTTGTTGCTGGGACAAAGTACGCTACACTCAAAATTAAGGAAGGAAAGGTTCATTTAACTGACCGGTTATGGACGTTTCAGTCCATACCCAGCTAACTCCAAAGCAGAGGAACATGGCAGAGGGCAGCCTTTCATGGCAGTGGAAAACAACAAAGAGCAAAGGGAGGAGCAGCATCGGGGCAGCTAACACGCCTCTTCCCCTTCCTTACATTTGTATACACATGTCTGCCCCAGGGTTGGGTAACACTCACACCCATAATCCCAGCATCGGATCAGGGATTAATCACAGACTCTAGAAGCTACCCCATGGCTGAATGAGGCTTTCAGGGGACACCTAGACACAAACCATAACACTTGTATACCCGGTCATTTTAGCACACTTCACAGTAGCCAAGCTGTGGAACCAGCCTAGGTATCCATAGACAAATGAGGAAAATGTGTATCCAGTGGAGCATTATTCAGTAGTAAAGAAAATGGAATTGCATCATTTATAGGAAAACAGATGGAATGCGTGCTCATCATGTTAAGTGAAGTAAGCTGTACTCAGAGAGGCCAATATAGCATGTTTTCTATAATGTGTGGAGTCTAGAGAAGACAGTGGGGAAGTAGAAGAGTAACTATTACCAGACAAAATAAGGAGGTGTAAGGAAGAGTCGTGGGGTATGGAAAAAAGGGTTATTACTTATATAAGCAGGAGATCATCGTGTCGGTATGAACTTGCTGAGATGAGAAGTTCACTCCACTATGTTAAGTGCAGTAGCAGGTCACAGAAAAGTACACGCAACGTTGCCCTGTTTCTTTTAAAAAGTACCTTAATGTGTAGTGATGTCAAGAAATTGTTCAGAATGATGCTCACTTATCTGTCTCTGGGAGTGAGATGGAGAGCAGACTTTTCTTTGCGGGATGCTTTTTGTTTTGATTTGCGCTACAGTAGAATGTGTCTGAGTGGGAGTAGTGAAGCACTGGTGTAAGTGTGTGCTCTGATGGATGTGGTAATGCGCTTGGTCGTAGTGATGTCACAGTGTGCATGTATCTCGAAACGTGTTGTCTACCTTAAATATATATGGTTTTGTCAATTATGCTCAATAAAAAGTGAGTTAAAACTTTAAAAATTAGTAGCTACTGGAAATAGAAGCAGTGTAGTAGAAGAGTGTTCCTGGATGGTGAGCAGGGTTTCAGGGAAGGCTGATTCTGATGTAGGCCATTCCAAGAGTGAGGTTCTTTCTCATTATTTGTACCCAGCATACTGCTTCTTCCTGAGCTAGACGATGCTCAACTGTTGGCCAGCACAACCCACACTGTGTACATATAGGAAGTCCTTTGGATGGATTTAAAAAAAATCTATACCTAAGTTTGGAAAAAGAGTTGAATCAGAATACTAGGGCTCCCACTCCTGACCCCCTCTCCCTGGATCTGGAAGCTCATTGTTTTGAAGGTGGTGGCATCAAAACTGCGTGACGGTTTCATCTTTCCTCATCATTTCTTCAGGTTGGCCCTACAAGATGAGTGGCCTTTACCTCTCATCTTGTAGGGTAAAGATGAGAATTTGTTGAATTTTCTGGGGCTGTTATTTCAATGTTTCTGTGTGAATGCCTCACGTGTTCCTTGGAGAATACACAGAGGTGAGATTAGACCTACTGTTAGTGCTTTTATTATCTATTGATTTTAAAAGTTTTTGTGACCACTTAGCCTTGATTGGGTTGTGGTACCATTTTTGGTCCAGGTAGACTCCATCAGACCCCCTGAGAAGAAATCCAATTAAGTGAGCAAACAATCTGTGCAGCTCATTGTCTACTTTGAGAACAGTATTGATTAGACCTTCCCATTAAATGTAGAAATAGATCAGTTGGCTCTCAACTTTTTCTCAGATTTGGTTAGCACAGATGAAAGATGAGTCATAGAAGGCTGTTTAGTAAATTGATTTTCAAATATATGTATCTTTCAATATGTTTTTAGTCATTTGAATGAAAGTATTTAGTTTTTTTTTTTTTTTTTTTTTTTAGTATTTAGTTTTCTTCTTAGTAAATGTACCATTTTTGGCTCACTATCAAGTGGCAGCTTCTGTCAGCATTTCAGTGAAAGTATTCACCACTCTTCCTTTCACGTGGTCTTTGTCTAAAACTTGACATTGTCCTCCCTTGAGCAGGTCTATTTAAGAACAAAAACCAAAAGAAAAAAAGATAAAATAAAATGACAAAGGAGTCATTCACAAGAATGTGTCTATTTCATTCTTCTGAGTTCTATGAACCAGAAAATGTGGGTTCTTCAGTGCGCTGGAAGAAACACCTGTGTGGCTCTCAGGAATGCATTCAAGGGGCTGCTGAATGCTTTCACCCTGTGCCAGTTGTGCAGTGACTTACAAAGACACTGTTGTATTCTTGGTATGATCTGGTATTCTTGTCCCTTGAAAATGGTAAGGATTCGATAAATATTTAGTTTTTAGCCCAGTATTGTAGAATTATAGCCACATTTAAATGTTGCTTGTTGTGGCTTACTATTTTAAATATATTTGCTGTCATTATAACTTTATACTTGTTTATCAGACAAGGAATGTAATGTTTAGATTTAAAAATTTTTGCTGCACAGGCAATTTAGTGCATTATTAATGCAAAATGTAGTTTTAGTAGCATTGAACTAATATTTCTTTAAATGAACATACAGATCTAACTTATCATAGTAATTTCTTGACAAATTTTTAACCTAGATGGTATTTAAGAGCTAGAATCATGCTATTATAGTCCGTACCTTGTGTGTGTGTGTGTGTGTTACCAGGGATTAAACTCAGGACCTTGTGCTTGCCAGGCAGGCACTTATTCTACTGCACTATCTCCTTGGCTCCCCATAGTTACTTTTAAAGAAAATCTCAATCTCTAGAATTGATGAGCAGTTTTTGTTTTTTTTACTAAATATCTATATATTCAATCACTGATTGTACTCACGATTTTGTACCATGATAATAACTATCTTGCTTTCCTTTCAGTGTCAACATTTATATTCTAAATCTAAAATGAGATTGCATTTAATTTAATTACAGTGTTAAAAATTGTAGGGGAACAGATGAATCTTTGGATGAACATAATATTTCAAATTTTAAACAAAAGCAAGAATTCCAATTTTCTGGTGTATGATATATGTTAAGAGTGCACAGAATATTATATGTTTTGCAATATTGATTTATTAGATCTTAGAAATGATATTTTGTTGATGATTTAGGGATAAATTATATTATATTGGAAGATAAATGCATCAGAATTAAATAAGTCATTAGATTTGCAAAAGTACTTAGATGGAACTTTTATTTTTCCCTTTAGAAATGACATAGTTTCCTGATATAATTAGATCTCTAGAGTAAACTGATGTACTAAAAGTGATTTTGCCTTTTGCCTATATGTTAGGGTTTTTAATTATAAGTCTGTATGTAGCTCTGATGTTTCATTGTTGACATGTAAAGTGGGTCTTTTGACATGTCTTCCTTACCTTTCTCATTGCTGAAACAAATATCTGACACCCAAAATTAAAAGAGGAAAGGTGTATTTGTCTCACAGTTTGTAAGGTTCCCATCCAGAGAAGGCTGGCTCGAAGGCAGGGTCTCATGACAGAGGAGAAACAGTTCATGGCAGGCAGAAGGCAGCTAAAGCAAGCAAGCAAAGGACCTTAGCAGCTTCTTTCTGCCCCTTTTTGTACTCTCTCTGGGCTACTGAGATTAGAGTGGTGCCAAACCAATCAGTGGACTGATTTGGAAATTGCACACCCTTAATCCCAGTGTCGTACAATCTAGATTTAGGCACCTCTGAAGAACCTATGAGTACATGAGGCTTTGAGGGGACGTCTAGACACAGCCATAGCATTTTGTGACCCTGTGTCAGTTTGACAGGTCTGCAGCTTGTATTTTGAGGTGATTGTATGTATTTTGTATATAGATCTTAATTAAAACATTTTCATACCCTGATTATAACCATGGTAACACTTAGCAGACATTATAATTTCTTCATTTGTACTATTTCAGAAATCTTTACAGATTCGTCATTAACCCCACTGAAAGAGTTGTATTTGCAAGTGCAAGTGTCAATAAGTTTGAACTTATGTTTATTTTCTCCCTTATCCACATGACGGAAACATACTTGTGATTTATTGTTCTCCTCCTTTTTCACTTCCTTCTGGGTATTTCATTAGACATTATCCACGTCTTCAAGCTTCTCTGACCCCTGGCGCTATCCTTGGGAGTCTCCTTAATCCTTACCCTCAGTGTCCCCCTGAGTGAGACCTGAGCCTTGCAGAACTCACAAGAGATCTGGGTAGGCTGTGCCAGCTGTGGGTCCCCCTGATGGGGCCTCCTCTCCAGGCACAGCTCCACCTGTGAGGCACACAGGAATGCATTTCCCACTTCTTTCCCCAAATGTCACACATGATCTCTTCAAGAATTCTGCCACATACTTTTTCTGTCCTCATTCCTCTGTAACTTTTACAGTTTCATCTTTGACTCTCAGAGAGAATATCCTGATAGATAAGAATATCCTTATATTTGTTATGTGACACTATCATACTGTGCTGAGAACTTTTTATACATGATCATATTCAGTTTTTCCTCAGTCTTGCAAAATACGGATGAGAAGTTTTACTTTGCAGATGAGATGAGGGGCTTAGATAAGTTCAGTGCTGTGTCCTACACAGAGAGGAGAAAAGCCCATGGGAAAACTGGCTTTTAAAAATTGAGTCATCTTACCTCAAAGACAGTGGTACAGCTAATGAACATGAAATAAAAGATCTCTTACAGCTAACAAGGAACCAGGGAAATAGCAGTTCTGCAGCTACAAGATGACACACACAAACAAAAAAAAATAAGAATAATGAGAGTCATTGAAGCATTGGGACACGGTACAAATGACATACAAAAACTATTTGCAGAAGAAAATTTTCCAAACATGAGAAAAGAACCTGACATCTAGATAAGCAAAGTATATAGAACTCCAAATGGCCATAAATAAACAGTACACTTAGACACATAATAATCAACATCTTAGTAATTCATCAAAATAATAGAATATTAAAAGCTACTAGAGAGAAGAAACAGATTACCTACAGTGGAAAGCCCATCAGAACCGTGGCAAATTTCTCAACCTAACTAACAAATCAAAAAAAACTTGGAGTGAAGTATTTCAGGTCCTGAAACAACAACAACAAAAACATCCAATCCAGATCAATGTACCCTGCAAAACTATCAAATTCAATGATGAAATTAGATCCTTCCATGACAATGAACAGCTGAAGAAATTCATCACCACCAAACCAGCACTACAAAGAGTACTGACAGATATTCTAGAAAGAGACAAAAGGGATCACAGTTTCAAAAACAGTATAAAGGAACTACCAAACACAGCAAGTAATTAAAAAGAGGGAAAATACAGAACCTATAGAAGGAAAATAACATGAAAAAGATAAGTCATTAAATATCAGTTATAACCATCAATGCAGATGGCCTCAAGTCACCAGTCAAAATAGACTAGCAGAGTGGATAAAGAAACAAAATCCAACAATATGCTGGAAACACATTTAACGCAAAAGGAAATTCACAGACTAAAAGTCAAAGGATAGAAAAATAATCCTCCATGCCACAGGAAATCAGAAAAAAACAGGGTAGCTATCCTGGTTGCTGAAAGTATCAACTTAAAACTAAAAATCATTCAGAGAGATAAAGGTCACTACATACTCGTTAAAGGAAAACTGCAAGAGGAATAGAATATATATATATATATATATATATATATATATATATATCTCCAATGTAGGAGCACCTACCTGTATAAGAAAATTTTAGTAGACATGAAGAATCAAATGAGCAATAATAAGGTAGTAATGGGGGACTTTAACACGCCACAGCAATGACAGAATACACATTCTTCTCAGCTGCACATGGGATGTTCTCCAAATAGACCATATACTAGCACACAAAGCATTCTTAAATGAATGCAAATGAATTGAAATTACTCAATGTATCCTATCTGACCACAATACAATAAAACTGGAAATTATTGACAAAAGAAACTACAAAAACACCATAAACACATGGACATTAAATAACAAC
>NDGN011349117.1:0-19474 GCA_002564285.1 Tympanoctomys barrerae | reverse complement strand
TGTGATAGTATTTTGCTTTCAGCAAGTAGAAATGAATTAACTCAACCCCCATGATAACCTCTCATACTTTATACGTTGTATGTGTATTTTCCTTAAGAGACCATCAACAAAAACATTCTCAATTTTTGCCTTGAAGACCAACCACAGGCAACACCAACCAGTACCTTACCTTGCTTTCATTCCTTCTATAGAAAGAGAAGTTAATTAACATACTGTTAATTAACACCAATCCTTCTCTTTCCTGGAGTCTTTTGCTTTATCTTCTCTCCCTTACATATCTATACTCTTTCATTTTAACTTTTAAAGATACTGGGTCAGTGATACAGCTCAATAGCATAGCACCTGTCTGGCAAGTATGAGATCCTGAGTTCAATTCTCAGTACCAAAATAAATAAATAAATAAATAAAGTTACTAGAATTTAAAAATACTCAAGCTAGGGGCCGGCCAAATAGCTCAGTGGATTAAAGCTCCTATAAGCAGGCTCGGGGCCAGGGGTTTGATCCCTGAGTCTGCTGTGCCAGACTCACACCCAGGACATACTGAAGCTTCTATTGAGACTGGGTGTAGTGGTGCGCACCTATAACCCCAGCTCTTCAGAGGCTGTAAATAGGAGAATCACTATGAGTCCAATCTAGTAGCAAGACCCTGAACACCCTGTAGACCTTCCCTGAAATACAAAAAATAAAAAAATAAAATAAAATACTTATAAAAATAATAAATAGTTTATATTGAAGTGACTTGGAGAAATAGAGAACATTCTTAATCTTCCAAGAATAAAATTGAGGCTTAGAAATTACCTGATTGCAATTCCTTGTCACAGTGAGCAGGATGCTGGTTTGGTCTCTGAGACTCTGAGTGAAGTACGTGTTTGTAGGTCTTTTGTTGGCATAGCTACAAAATGTTAGACAGTCCAAGCTTCATGGTACACACTTCCAGTGAGAGGTAGTACATTTCTTCGTATCTTATTCGATGTCCATATTCTTTGTTTGCAGAAAAATGTAAGTTTTCACTTTGATGTCATTTGTTTGGGTACTTTTCTTTTAGTATTTCTATAGCAACTACTACACATGATACATGTTTAGCTGAAACAGAAAGGATTTTCTCTTTTTAAATGACAATAAAATATCTCAAAAGAGAAGTTTCTCTCTTCACTCTCTCTAGGGACTTCAGTTAATGCCTCACATCCTTCCTGACTACAGAGGACTCACAGTCCTCTTTTTTATCTTCCTCACATTGCTATATTCCAGCATCTGGAGGGCAATTGTCAGAGAGGTTCTTTGCTGCTTACCACTCCACCTTCTTCTGTTTGTCCAGATTTGGAGTTCTAAGCCCCAAAAGTTTGACAGAAAAGAATACTTAAATTCAAATGATGTATTACAGGAAAATGTGAATTACCATCAATCTGCCTCAAAATACTCACCTCAGTCTGAATATATTTATCCCATTGTTCTTAACACTTTCTGAAGCAGTTCTAGAAGAATTCTTTCTTGTCTTTAGTTATACCACCATGGCTGCCTTGATATTCTGAATCCATTCAAAAATTTTAACCTCTGTATTAGCTACTGTCCCAGTTTTTTTTTTCTTTTTTGTGGAACCAGGGATTGAACTCAGGCCCTTGTGCTTGCCAGGCACGGGTTTATTCTATTGAGCCATCTCCCCAGCCCTGTCCCATTGTTGAGACAAAGTACCCTAAGCTCACAGCTGGAAGGAGGAAACCTTTGTGTGGCTCACAGTTTCCACTGAGTTCAGTCCAAAGTCAGTTGGATCCAAGGTAGAAATAGCATGGTGCAAGGGATGGAGAATGAAAGCTGTTTAACCTACATCAGCCAGCAAGTAGAGAAAAGGGAGGTGCAAGGAACAATAATATACTATTCCAGGTTAGATCCTTGGTGACCCACCTCTAACCGCATCCCACCACCAGTACTACATTCAACTACTGAAGTCACTCACCAGCAAGTCCATAGACGCGTAAAGCCCCTCCTGGTCAAATCACCTTCCAAACACAGGAGACTTTTGGGAGACATTTTAGATAGAGACTATAACACTGTCTATGGTCATCTTGACTTTGGGGGAGAGCCATAAGTTATACAGTGCTACATCTGGTGAGTAAGGTAAGTGAGGACACATTATAATGCTTTTACAAACCTGCCTTTTCAATATACAGTGCTCAGAAGCAGTACTCACAGGGTCTTTGAGTACACCTCGTAAAGATACTCACAAAAGAGGACATCCAGAACTTCTCTAGCAGGTGGGAAGAACAACGGAATAAGAATACTTGTGTTTGAGTCAAGGAAGACTACTTAAAGGGTGTTTCGTGGCAATATTTCTTTTACTGTGGTAAGTTTTTAAATTTAAACATGTACCAAATGGCTTAATCACCCTTTCATTCTTCATGGCTGCTGTTTACTATGAAACACACTCTGAGGAACTTGCCACATGCTTTGCATGTGGCCCTGGAAGGGAGACACTCAGTAATGCAAGTAACATATAAGTTTAAGAAGAGGTTAGAAAAGCAAACAGGCCAAGCATAATCCCATTCCACTTGCCCCAAAATTAGTTAACAGTACAAGGATTCCTGAAAACCATAGGCATAGTTTTTTTTTTTTCACTAGTCTGTGAGTAAAAGCCTACCTGGAATACTAATTTAGGCAGCAAACAACCTAACCAGGTATGTGTGTTGGCTGAGAGGTTTATGAGAGAACCAACTAGGAGACAGGAAGTAGTCTTCAGTAGCAAGTTGGCAATAATGTAGCTGCTTGACCTTATCCATGTCACTTTCTCCTAAGGGCCACATTTTATCATTAATGGAAAGGAATGCATGGCTGATTCCAACAGACCACATCAATTAGGCTTAAGTTTCCCGTTTCATGATCTAATACAAACTGGCTTAAAAATTAAGGAAATGTATTAGATCATGAAACAGGAAACTTAAGAGTAGGCTGTCTTCAGATAGGATTTAATTTAAGGTCCAACTATGTGGCCTAAAGATCCAATTTTAATATTAGCTTCACTGGAGGCTGGTTTCCAGATGGCAGCCAGAAGTCACAGGCTATTGGGCACCTCAGGTAGTAAGACAGAGTGTGTTTACACAAACTCCCAGAAATCATTCTGGAAGTTACACTGCTTTTACCAGCTAGGTAGCAAGTACTTTATCCCTTACAATAACCATGACCTGGGAAAATGAGCATACTAGGTTGCTTAACCTATATGTGTTCCAAGCCTGGAACAGAGAGTCATTTCTCTGGAAATAATTGAATCTTTACATGCAAATTAAAGGTGAGAGGGAAAAGTTATATGATGGCTCATATCTAGATATTCCCTTAAAGCTCTTGTAACAAGTTGGACATTGGGAAAGTGTTTGGATTATAGTTGACTTGCTGATAGGAGGCATTTTAGTTGACTTGCTGTTAAGAGGTGGAACTTGCTCAGGAGAGGTGGGTCACTATAGATGTGATTTGATGGGATGTGGCTTGGCAGGGTGCATCTCCCTTCCTGGCTCTTCCCTTCATCCTGTGCTTCCTGTTGACCATGGTGTGAGCAGCTTTCCTCCACCATGCCCCTCTGCCCTGCTGTCCTGCCTCAGAGCCCACTGAGCATGGACTAAAGTTCAACCAAAATAGCCCTTTGCTCCTTTAAATTGTGGGCGTTGAGTATTATGTCTCTGCAGAAACAAAGTTACCAAAAGGGTGAGCTAAATTCTGAAGACAACAAACAAGTTTCTACCCTGGATCTCCTGAGTTTTAACGTATTATAGTTGGTTTTTCTGCCCCAGTGAGAAGCAAGTTGACTTTGAGCACAACAGTTGATGCCACTTGAAGATCTTTGTGCTTGGAAATTTCCACTGCCTTTGAATTGTGCCATAACCATGATCCAAACGGGAAACCACACAGTAACTTCTTAGCTCAAAGCTTTTTTGTTTTGCTGACAGTTAATGAGAATAAAACACACACAGTAGGAGAAAATATACACACATACCTCACACAGGGGACATTTTCACTTTACTACTCAGTACTTTCCATGTTCTGAGTTTCTACTTCTCAAAACTCATATAAAGCTTTTCTCCATAATTTCAAAGCTTTCTAAGAATTCTAATAGAAAGCTTGATTCTTGGTGAAGCAGAATCATATTTCTCCTTCACTTGTTCCTTCAATACAGAGAGAGAAAAAAAAAGTCAGAGAGAGAAAGAGTGAGACAGAGACAGAAACAGAGACAGAGACAGAGACAGAAAGACAAACAGAGAGAAAGAGAGACAGAAACAGAGAGACAGAGAGAGAGACAGAGACAGAGAGAGACAGAGAGAACAGAGTGACAGAGACAGAGAGAGAGAAACTGCTATCAGAAAACATGATGATAAAGAGCTTTACTGTTTACAACATTTCTTTTTTTCTTTTTTTTTCTGTATTTTTTTTTCTGTATTTAGGGAAGGGTCTACAGAGTGTTCAGGGTCTCACTACTAGGTAAGATTCATAGTTATTCTCCTGATAATTCCCAAGTGCTGGAATTACAGGCATGTGCCACCATGCCCAGTCTCAATTGCCTTCTCAGTGTCCCCCATGTGTGGGACCAGCACAGCAGGCCCAAGGATTGAACCCCAGCCCCTGTGCCTGCTTGCAGATGCTGTCATCTTCTGAGCTATTTGGCTGGCCCTGTTTACAACATTCAAGCAGTGATAACAAAGGGCCAAATGTAAAATAAAGAGAACCCTGGAAGACAATTTTGGGTTAATTCGGTAGATAAACATCAATGTAACTGAACTAGATTCATTCCACCTCTCACTTGTCCTTTCTTATCATGCCCTAATATCTTCTTAGGGGACTCTCCTCATGATCCCAAGATGGCTGGTACAACTCCATAAGCAGAATGCTGATAGAAATTCTAAACAGAGAAAAAAGTTTTTCCTCCTCCTTTTAAAAACAAAATGATATAGTTTTCTGAGCAGATTTCTTAGGTCTCTTTGGCCAGAATAGTGTCAGATGCCCATCCTTCCTCCTTGGAAAGGTGAATAAACCAGTTGGTTTGCCAATCAGGTCCACCTGCTAGAAGGGGGAAGACCTGCCCTTACATCACATGGTTGCCTGATACCTGGAACAAACAGTCTGCACGAAGGATTTTTCAGGGAAAAAAAATCAGGAATAGATTGTGCAGAATGCAGCCTATCTCTCTCTCTCTCTTAAGTCCTACTTCATCCCCATAGATTGTCCTCACATCTCACTGAAAAGGGGTTCAGAACAGGACTGTTGGAAATGACAGTTTACCATAATGTCCAGTTCATCCTCTTCTTTGGGGCCATAGGAAGAAGGGCAAGCATCTTAACAGTATTGCGTCTTGGTTTAACTCCTATGAAATGGAAGAACATCACAATATCTCCCTCACTGGACATTTTTGAAGGTCAAATGAAACAAAATAGGAAGAAATGACACATAATTGTACTAGCGCACCGTAGACATTAGTTCCTCTCTTGCTTTTGCATTCCCTCTTACTTTCCTTTGCCTTCCAACTTCCATCTATGGTTCTAGAAAGAGGAGGGTCACATGGGAATAAGTACAATACATTTTCAAATAACTGATTTTAGTTTATTTTAAAACTTGGGAATCTATTCTATGAAGTAAGTGCTAACATATTCATTTTGCTTCATATTTTAGTCTGCCTAACCCTATTCTACCTGGATCCAGAGCCCACAAATTTAGCACTTCACCTTTGACTTCTGGTCATTTCTTACTGGCCAAATGCTAGAGAATTAATCAGGAAGAGATTGGCTGGCTAACATGAGCTACTCAGAGAACAGGAGAACCCTAAGTTCCATCATTTTTCTCTTACAATCTCCTTGTACCATCTTGGTTTTAGATGTCCCTTTTGTGCCGTGTTCAAGTTATAATGCTATATGCTTAGCTAGCATACAGAGGTTTTACTAGAGTGTCAATGAAGTTGAAACTGAGGTAGCAAAGCTTTGATGAGAGCTAACTTCCAGAGAAGAGTTCAGAAGATGACCAGAAATGAGAGAGGAGAAAGAGATGGAGGACACACTGAGCAAAGGAAACCATATACATAAATCTTTGGTGGGAAGAAAGTATCACAGAGACTCTTACAAAGAAAAAAATAAACTCATTTCAATGAAGGAGAGTTCTGGCAGGAGGCGTGGCTGGAAGGTATTCACACTTTGTTCTGTCAACTATGAAGACATCCAAAGGTTTAGTCAGGGAAGACACATGATCAAACTTGTTTTAGTAAAATCATTCTCATAGAGGATGAAAGGAGGCTTTGAGTTGTTTTTTTCTATGTTGGATGAAATATCAGTCTGTGAACCAGAGCTGTAGGAAGGAGGAGGAACAGTTTTGGAAAGGAAGACAATGAGCCATCTCAGGACACAGAGTTTTAGGCGTTCTTGGAAGATGGAGCTCTGTGCTTACCACTGGACTCAAAAAGTAGACACTTGTCCAATGCTGATTGTAGAATTTTCCATTTTGCTTAAGCACCTTCAATACCACATATTGTTTAGAATTTAGAATATTTTTTGGGGGAAAACTTAATTGTAATATATTTTGTGGTTATACCTTTCATGGTGTGGTAGTCAAACTTTGCAAGGAATTTAATGCTAAACACATAATTCTGAGGACAATTTTATAGTATTCACCCAAAATGTCACATGCAAAAGAATGCAAGAGATCTGTACACCAACTAGAAACCCAAAGAATCCAGCTGAGGGCCTAGATCCCATTGTCCTGTCCTATGGGAGTTCCACTGGAGATCAGGTGCCCAGAACAATATCTTGTGCAAGTCTGTATCAAAGATCTGTGCGGGGAAGGCCAGTGATGGCAGCAAAAAAGTTTGTGCCAGGGTGAAGGATCTGTGCCATCAGGCTGAGGGATCTGCACTTTATGCAAGAAGTAATGCTCAAAGGTAAGGACCAGAGCTCCTCCAAAGAGAACCACATCCTCAGTGACAACAAGGAGCTGAGCTCCTCTGATGATGAGAACAGCTGAGTTCATATCAGGAAAGCCAGCATTAAAAGGCTCTCCTGGAGAATCGACAATGCATCATCTTCCCCTCTGGTTTTCCATTTCTGCTGCTGGTAACAATCCTCAGGTGGGCCTTCCACACCCAGCACTATGCTGGTTCACTTTATCTGGGTGTGACAAGTTGACCATTAGTTAACTTGCCACAAATAGTTTTGAATTTATTATTCAAAAAACTTTAAATGAATTAGGTAGCCAAAGTTTTCCTTGACAGAACTAAGCACCTTTGTCTCAGGAGGTTATTTTATACTCATAGAAGTGTCCAGAGTCTTGCTCGTTATCAGAGATTTTATGTCTGTGCTCATTATGGAAGGAAGGCAACTCTTTAACTTCTTATAGAAGATAGGTGATGTGCTGGCCGTCTTCTGCCCTTGGTCATGATGATTTTTGCAAATGGTCATAGTTTCATAATGTTACAAAAGGTAGGCAATAAGAAACAAGGAGATTTTTTGTTTTGCATAGGGGAAGAGGACCAAATGATAGAATGAGAAGGGGGATTAAAAAGAATCACATTGTATTATGTACATTTACCAACTCCCCAAAATTAATATAAACATTATGTACAACAATGCATGCTAATGAAGATCTTCAAAAATTAAAAACTAGTATAGGAAAAAAATTCCTTGAGTGAATTCCATCTAGATTTAAGATCTGTTTATATGTAGCTTGACAGTTTAATCCTGGAAATCCTATTCACTTCTCAATTCTTTTCAACTAAAACCTAAACAGTACATAGATTATATTTCTTTATCCTAAGAATTTGTTATGTTTATGTAATAACTGGGATCCTGTTAAGCTGTGCTCCATAGAACACAGAAACATGAATATAATATTTGATCATGGACTCTACTGTACAAGTCCCTGAGTTAAGTGCTAATATACATTGCCAGAAATGGAGATAATTCTCAGATAACTATCATAGTGAGGAACCAAAGCCATTAGGCTGAATAATGGACAGCTTGTCCATTTTTTAAAAAGCTTTATTTATTTATTTATTTACTTGGTATAGGGTCTTTCTATGCTGCTCACTCATAGTGATCCTCCTGCCTTAGCATCCCCTGTGCTGGGATTACAGGTGTGCACTATAATGCCCAGTTTCATTGGCTGGCACAGAATGGGGATGGCATGGCGTGTGGTATCAGGGACAGAACACAGCTCCTTGTGCTTGCCAGACAGGCTCTTAGGTTGCCGAGCTATCTCCCAGGCCCCACTTACCCATTTTTGAACATCTACATGACTAAAATCTAACACTACACAATGACTTCTCAGTTGAAAATTAAAGGATAGCTGAAATCTACTTACTTCAAGGTTTTTATGTCATTGTTAATGAGTGACTGAGTTAGTGTTAACTTTTAGAATACATTTATGAAGATACATGTGAGGTTGTACAAATATGCAAAATTCAATCCATTCATTGTATTAGTTAAGTCATAAATTTTATTCTGTTTTGTTCCATATTCTGTGTCCATGTTAAGTATGGAAACTGTAGAGTCGAGCAAACATGACCTTGTCTCTCAAAGCACCTAAGATGTGGGTGCAAAGCATCACGTTAAGCTTCATGTTGCAGTTAATATGATGTGAATCCTGAGCATAAATATTGCTTATTGCTGAGGAACAAGAAACAACATCAAAATAGTAGTGTGAGATTAGGAAACATTTCCAGGAGGAAGTAATGACTGCTGAGTTTTGAAGGATGAGTAACAAAAAATAAAGAGGATGATGCACAGTGAGAGAAGAAATGGCAGCCTGGGGGACCTGGCCAGGACAGCAGAGGAGGTGTGTAGGCTAGAGCAGAGATGTAACTACAGCTGGAGTGAAGAGGGGGCAGATGTCTGATGGAATGGGATAAATGGAGGGAAGATAAGGCTGGAGAGGGAGGCTGAATTAGCGTGTAAGAAGTTTCTCTTCCAAATCTAATAATTTTCATTGTATCAAAAGTCCTCTTCATTTGGAAGTCCCCTATCCCATCCAACCTCTCTTTTGTGGAGCTTACCACAGATGCTGTTTCGGCCACATGACTGACTCATGCCTTTCCCCCTGGCCACACTATCAAAGTCCTTTGTGCTTCTGGTTCTGTGCCACAGGTCCCTTTGCTTATAATGTTCTCTTTGACATAAACTCTATCAGGACAAGGACTTGTTTCTATCTCCAGAACTTACTGTACTACCTGGCACATGGTAGATAGCTGCTGCCTGACTGAATGCATCACTGAAAGACATTGGGAGCCTCTGAGAGTCCTTGTGAAATGAATGATTTGCTCAATTACCTTTCCATGTCAGAAAAAATCTCAAAGAATGAATTAGAAGATGAGCAGACCAGAGGTAAAGAGAATAACTAGAAACAGCCACTGGAGACCAACCATTAAGAACAGGTGAGTGTGAAGTCAAGTAATATCAGAGGGAGTGGCAGGAGAAAGCAGGTTGGCTAGGTAAAAGACAAACATATAGATTAGAAAGCTTAGACTCTATAGCGTGACATTTAATTAGGTGAATGGAACAAATTAAATTGAGATATCAGGGATAATTATTAGAGGTTCCATTTCTCAGGAAAGACTGAGACATGAATTAGTGTGCTGCATGTTGATAACCTCCCATGATTAATATCTGGGGGAAAAGGAGTAAAAGGGAAGGAAAGGCAGGAAAAGAAGCAAAGTTTGGCAGAAGCTGGGCTCTGGTGCAGTTGTAGGAAGGTCTCAGCCAACCCTTTGATGGTCTCTTAAACATGGATGGCCCTTAGAGTGGCATGGAGCTTGAGGGGGAGGCTGTGTCAGTCACTCAGTGAATGTAGTTCAGCAGCTGGGGACACCTCTCCTAAGTCATACATGGGGATCGGGCTAGGCCATCACAGCAGCTACCACAATTCATCTCCATTTCAAGCTACTAAGAGGCATCTCTGAGGACAAATTTCAAGGCTAAGACTATACATTCAGTTCTCAAGTATGCAGTTTGGAGTCTGTGGGTCGCCTGAAAAAAGTACGGGTTATAGGTTAATGTGGAAAAAATAACAGAAAATGGACTTGAGAAAAAGAAAGGAGTAGTACCATAAAATGGTCTTCTCAGAGGGTAAAGAAAGGAATTCCAGGCAGGCAAAAGCAATGACTATGTCTGAACCAGGTAAGAAAAAACTCCAAATTGGCTACTTAATTTAGTGAAGTAGCCTGACCTCTGCCAAAGAGCTTCCGTGGGATGGGGTGGAGGCCAGACTGTGACGTGTCAGGATGCATAAGCAGTGAGGAGCATGGGTGTAAAAGTAGGGTAGAGTACTCTTCCAAGCCTCTGCCTATGAAAGAAGCTGACCCCGAGCGTGATACTACAGAGGGCTGTGTTGATCAAGCGAGGTTTTGGTGGGTGCTCATTTGTTTGTTCAATGGAGAGATAGGAAATGATTTTATGCCAAAAGCAAAAACCTTATTGAAAAGTTGAACATCCTGAGAAAGGGAGGGTCCAGAAATGGAGAAGGAGTTTTCCAAAGCACAGAAAAGTAGTGGGGGATGTTTGGAATGAGGTCCTTCCACTAGGTCGGGAGGGAAGAAGGATAAGGAACAAGCAAGGCCCTGTGAGTGAGGCTGCAAACCCACAACCTCGGTGATAGGAGAACTGAGGTGTGCAGTTTAAGGAAAGGATGCAAATTTTAAAAGAATCATTTAAAGGAATGTCTGACTTCACTTATGCACTCAGTGAATCTTAGTGTTTCTATGTGTCAGCTCCACTGCTCACCGCTGGAGTTCCAGAACTGACTTAGTTCAGCCTATTTCCTGCCAGTAGGGCAGTTTCTCTGGTATTTATGTGCATTCACACAGGAACGTGGGCTTAAAATAGTTCTGTGATTGTCTCAGCCCTCCAGTGGCCCAGACATATCTGTGATACAGCACACTTTTCCTAAGCATTGTTACGTACACTGGGCGGACAGGGTCAAGATCATGCGTAGCTAGCTGCATGTTTGGACATGATTAACGTTCAGTCATGGTGTTGATTTCTTCATTTTGGTTATAACAGGTATTTTGTAAGGGTGCATGATATTTGACATTGTACTACATATGAACTCCAGTAAGTAATGTTTTTTATTTGTTCAATCACTTCTAAATTGTAACTAAAAATAAATTTTAAGCACCAGAGTGATAGCTTAGAAGCATAAGTTCCTGCCTGGCAAGAAAATGGTCCCAAATTTGATTCCCAGTACCACAAAATAAATAAATAAATAAATAAATAAATAAATAAATAAATAAATTTTTAAGTAGTGTGTTTTAATATATAAGTATAATGAATGAAAATTTGTAGTGGTAAAAATTTAGTCCCATTTCTGCACATATTAATAATGAATGTATTGTTAGATATTCATGGCTATAATTCTCTGCTATTATTTTTTGGACCCTAACATCCAAAATGTGGAGAAAATAGCAGAAAATGGACTTGAGGAAAAGAAAGGAGATTTAATATTTGCTGTCACTTGTCACTTACTTGAAATTCTTAATAATTTTAGAACATGTAGGCACCTATTTTCGTTTATTCTGGGCCCTGAATATTATATAGCTGATTTTTCTGCTATTACAGAAGTTATGTCTGACAGGGAAGACACATATTTAAAATAAAAGACTAAAAGAAAAAATGATATTTTGTGAATTTTGAAAAGGAAAATAAGAACAAACAATGAAATGAATCGAACGTTTTCAGTGAAGAGGTATGGTACTCTGGGGGTACAGGAGATTCCAGCCTCATTCAGGGTGGGAAGGTGGACTGAGATCTCCATCACCCTCAGTTTGCCAGCAGGCATTTTAGTCACCCACAGACACACCCAGGACTGTGGTGCACTGATCTGCTGGGTGTTTCTTAGTTCATTCAGGTCAGCATACCATGGGTCATGGGCCCATATTCCAAGAAAGAGAGTGTGTTTCTCTTTGACGAGTTCAGTGTCCATGGGCAATGGGGAGCTTGGAGATAGGAGAAAGGCTTGGGAGACACATGGATATATACACAACTGTATAGATGGAAGAAATAACCCATGGGTGGTCACATTCCCCAAGGACAGAGGGAGGAGAAATATTAATGAATGTATAGAGAAATGAAGTTTGCAAATGGAGCTGAGGGAACTCAGATCTTAGTTTTGACTTGTTATTGCCACATGGCAATAGCAGAAAAGAAACATAGTTTTCTGAGAGTAGGAATAATAGGAAGAATTTAGAATTTAAGAAAAGAGGTGTGGGCATATTACAGGTATTTGGGACAAAGCTCCAAAGAGAGGAGCACAGTTGAATCAAAGCTATCTTTGGCAGTGAGAGATCTGGCTATGTGAGTGCTGGGCCTGAGGACAGAGCAGGTGGGGGCCTGGGTATGACAAAAGGATTTCATGTAATGAGGAGCTTTTTCTCTGCCATACCATTCTGCATGGAGCCCTCCAACCATAGCCTGAAACTATAAGCCAAAACAAACCCCTCCTCCTCTAAGTTCTGGTGTCAGGTAATGTGTCTCAGTGACAGTGAAAGCCACCAAGGTTATCCAATGGCCAAGAAACAATCCTGGCAAAGTCAGTTCTGCTCTGCTTCTGTGACAGGAAGGAGGGTGGGAGGACAGGATGCACCTAGAGGTGAGAAGGAGTCCTGTCCACAGGAGAGAGTCAAACAGACCTCACCAGAACAAGGTTGGAGAAAGCCTATGAGGAACATGGTGAGGGCTGCCTCTGCTTCCAGCACATGGCCAGTAGAAGCATGAGCTAGCTGAAAAAGGTCCAGAAATGACAGAGGTGGTGAAATTAGTGAACGAGGACATGGAAACAGCTTCTATAAATGTGTTCCATATGCTCAGGACTGCAGAGAAAAAGGCAAACACAGTGAGGAGATAAATAGAAGATATTTTTAAGAAGAACCAAATGGAAATTCTAAAGATAAAAGCATAGTATCCACAATAAGAATTCAGCTGGGTGAGATGAACAGTGGATTGGAGGAGGAATGACAAGGGGATTGAACAAAAGACTGTTGAAAGCCAATTACAGGAAGGAAAAAGCACAAAAGGTAAATAAGGGTTCCAGAAGACTGGCAATGTCCAAAGTTGTTGACTTGAGCTTTTTACAGCTCAGCATATTAATGTGTCTTTACTTTTTATATTTCGTTTTCATACTTTTCTGCTGGATGGTTAAGATCAAGATAAAGCAAGACATATATAACAAGAAATGTAATTTTTGCATCTGATAAGGTCAGTCAGGGATTATGAACTATTGGACTATGTTGGGAGATTCTGCTGAATTCAAGCACCTACAATATTTAAATGACATGGAATGCCCATCTCTGACAAAACTAACCAAAAAAGTGGGACAGAAATGAACAATGCTTTTGTATCTATATACTCAAAGTAGGATAGATATACAGCACTATTCTCTTAATTAAATGAATAGAGAGGTTTGTTATAATAGTGTTTGAGACAGGATATCATGTCTGCATCTTGTATAATGAATAACCACTAAGACAACAATATGCATTGTATTAATTATTGAAAATATGCCAGTAATCAGTTGTAAAACTGTCTCACTGATATTTGTTTCTCAATAAAGTTATTTTTTAAGAAAAAAGAAGAAGGTTTCCAGAGCATTCTAGAAACAAAGATAGTATCTACTGGGAAGACTTTGGAGATATAAACCCTGCACATACTTCAGCTTGACAAGATAAAAATGGGAGCCAAGGAGCAGATATTCTGGAATGATAGTTCCCTAAGAATGTAGAGGATTGTGGCCATTGACTTATTTAACAACCGCTTACCAAAGCACACTATCATTTGTTGAGTGCTTTTGTGTGCCATGTTTTGTCCTAGCTCTGGGGCACACAAAGATATGCTGGGCAGAGCTGGTCAGAGAGCAAGGATGCCAACACCAGATGCTCATGTGGACATTTACGAACATACCCTGGACATCATGCAGCACAGTCACCCTATCTTGGGAGGAAGTGCTCCTTAAATTTGGGTCCAAGATGCCACCATTTTCTCCCTCTAGCCTGACAACTGGGTAGGGCAAATTTGATAAGATAGAAAAAGCATTGTCTTTAGGATGAAACTGCTCAATCTCCACTATTATTCAAGTAGTATCACTCATGGTACTGTAAGCAGTGTTTGGGGGAAACCTGAGCCTCTGGCTTCTGAGGAAGAGCTGGCCCTCACGGAAGCTGCACCTCTGAAGACAACCAACCAACAGCACCACCCAGATGTGGACCTTTGTACTTGGTTCACTGCTTCCTCCTTCACAGCCACCCTGTCCTTTTCATGCTTCCATCTTCTAACCATTGATTTTTGGCATGTTTCTGTCTTTCTTACTAGAGAGCAGGCACCATGGGGACTAAGACTGCCTCCCCTATGTTTTTAAGTTGCCAAAACATTTTCCTAATAGTGGTAATATAATATAATATAATATAATATAATATAATATAATATGTATGATAAATATTTGCATTTTAAACATAAATTTCAGCAGCATTAATTAGTTTCATAATGCTGTATCACCATCACTGCTTTTTTCCCTGAAGCATCTTGCAGAATCTTTTGTATCCTTAATGCAGTGCACCAGCTATGATTTTAATCAATGTTTATTGACTGCATTGTGGGCTTGATGCATGAATCAAACCAACTGCCTAGGAAGTCACTGTAAATACACAGCAAGCAGGATATTCTTTGATGCCATAGGAAAAAAATGAGAAAATAGAGGATGTACAATTGAAGTTGTCACTAGTAGGAGTGACTACAACAAAGGAAATAGCTTTACAAAGAACCTGCACTAATGAGGAATCATGTAGCTGCATTTGATGAGAAGCTGCATGGCAGAACCGAGTGACCTCTGGCAACAAGTGACAGATTCCCTGGCTAATGGGCCACTTTCAGTAGAGGCTGCCCTGACGGTCTTTTGGAGGTGGATTTCTGCCTGAAAGTGTTCAGGAATGCTTTTGCTGTCTAATACATTTCCTTCCTCTTCTCTGACAGGAGCATATGCTGGTGCTCTAATATTTTGGGGAATAAACAACCAAATTGATGATAATAGCACGCTAGCCCCCAAGTTTTATTAACAGTCAAACTCCAGGGCACAGGTATAGAATGAAAGGGATTGTGGGCTTGATTTCACAGGGATAGTACAGTTCTAAGAGTGGAAATCAAGAGAGGGAAACAGGATAGCAATCAGGAATTTTAGGTCAAGTAGGAAAAGTCACAAAGTTTTGTTCTACTCTAGTGTTATTTTCCAAAGTATATTAAATATGCAGTCTGCTTCTTTATATGCCATTTCATTCTGCATTATGGAGAATTTCTCATTTGACTGTGCTATCAGCCAGGAATGGCCCAAGACAGGGGCCCAGGAATACTTCTGTAAATGAGGTGCCTTGGAGAGTGTCAGAAATACAGGGGTTAAACCATTCCCAGCCACCTACGAGTTGGAAGTCTCTTTGAGTGTTTCTGTTTATACATATTGACATGTCACATCATAAGTATCATAAATCAGGCTCACTAAATTATTATCTGATTTTTTAAATGTATTTAGTACAGGTTCTACAGGGTCACTCTACGTAGATCGGACTCATAGTGATCCTCCTGTTTTCAGTCTCCCAAGAGCTGGGATTATAGGCATGTGCCACCACACCCAGTCTCAATCACAATCTCAGCATGCCCCAGGGGGCGAGGCCAGCACGACACTCAGGGGATCTAACTTGTCTGATATTTTTCCCCCTCTCTGAAGCACTTGTCTGATCTCCTAACCCAAACAATGAATTTAAAAAGAGCTCAGTGTCTCTCTAGAAGGGCAAGAGATACAGATTTTACAGGAGCAAGATTCATGGCTGACTTTAGCCCCCATGAAAGTTCTTCCTTCTGCTTCCAAAGAAAAACCCATTCTCATCCAGGGTGTCCTCAGTGTCTAGGTTTTCTTCTTCATGGGAAATTTTTGCAAATAGGGCAACTGTCATTAAGATAAGAATGGTAATGAGGAGGAAAGAATCAGCCTATAGTTTGCCTAGTGATCTATCTCTATTGAAAAACAGCAAAGGACATCATTTATTCCCTGAGACTGAGGTCAGAAAACACGCAGCCAAACTCAATTATCCATGTTTTGCTTCCCTGTGTGATTTCTCTCATTTTTGTCCCAAACTGCCCTATATGTTTATATCCATAAGAGAATCTTTTTTTTTTGTGGTGCTGGGATCAAATTAAGACTTCTTATACTAGGCAAGTACTCTATTACTGAACTACATATGCATTCCCTTAGAGAATCTTGATCAGAGATGCAAACTATAAATAAATATTAAATAAACAACAACCCAACATAACTAAAGAGATATTTAATCTCAACAGCATTCATAAATTTAAAATTCTGCTTGTTGTAGGCATTCAAAAAGGTCATATAAATGTTTCTAATGGCAATTTGTCACCTTTCTGTTGGTGCAATAGCAAACAGAAACACTGAAATGACACCCAGGATTTGGAGGCAGATTTAACATTGAACAGGCACTGACTAGGAATCAGTTGTCCTTCGACATGTCAGTGAGCTCTAGTGGTTTGTGGCTTAAATAAGGCAAGCAAGCAGGAAGTGCAGGAGCAGAATACTTGGCATCTTTGATGGGTTCTTACAATATGCATCATAGAGACCTAGAAATTTTAGAGGATCACTGTAAATTATTCCTTGAGGAATAAATTCACAAAGGGGGGTAAGAAGTAAAGGGCAGCATAGAAAGGAGAAAAATAGTCATTGACAACAGTCCTCCCTGCCAGGGTACCATGAAGGTCTCTGCCTTTTTAAAAAAATTTTAATAGCATTTTATTTAATCTAATATATCTGAAAGTTACCATCTGGACATAAAATCAATATCTTTAAATTACTAATGAGATAGTTACATTTCGTGATTCACTCATACTGTCCTCAAAATCTGACATGTATTTTACACTCACAGTGTAGCCTAGCCCAGTGCAGATTAGCCCAATCTCGAGTGTTTGCACAGCTTTGTGTGGAAAGTGCCCACAGTCTCTGCCTTTTATCTTTGTAGTGTGCTTTCTGAGGCAGTTACCAATGATAGTGGATGCAGCTGAGTACTCATCTTGAATTCTACAAAAGAGAGAGAACTCAATATGTATATATCTGTTAAACTTCTTTATATAAATATGATTTGACCTGTGATCAATGGAAAGAGTAATAAGAGACAAAGACAAGTTCACAAAATGGCTTTTACTTCACTCTAGAAACCACTAAAAAACTAATTTCCTTCTATAGCTACTGAACTGATTAATTTTATTTCTCTCCCAAAAGATTAACATTTTACCCACAGAGGTGACCTCAAGACAGAGTGTACTGTCATTCTGGAAGCAGTGGACACATTTTTCTGATTGTGGGACAAAGAGGCAGTCAGGTGTGAAGTTTTGATAGCTATTCCAGGGTACTAAATATAAAATACATTTTGGAATAGGTAACTCGCTGCAGCCCAAGACAGGAAGTGTTGTTTTCAGGGGGACAAGATGGTTGGGGCAGGGTGGCCAGGGATGACACAGCAGAAAGGAGCAGGACGCCAGGGGCACCTGGTGGTCCCTAGGGTGGCATCTGCAAGTCCTCTGCTTCCTGCTCTTCAGTTTCCCTTGAGACTCATTCCTGCTCGGACATCTTCAGAAAATTCATAGATCAAGCTTTTTATTTTTGGATTTGAAGCTGTTTTAAAAGCAGGAAAGGACAATGGGCTGCCTATCTGAGAGCCTTGCAAATGAGAAAGCCCCTGGGGGAGCCTGGAAGGACGCAGCCTGGTGAACCAGGCTCTGATTTCCGTTATGTGTATTCACTTCTTTCCACATTCAGGTCACATAGCTCTTGGGATGACAAGTCTGCTTAAAAATAAGACAACGTATTATGTCTGCATCTCTCTGAATGACTACTATGAAGACAACAATATGCAATGTATTAATTATTGTAACTGTCCTACTAACCTGTTCTGAAACTGTTTTATTGTTATTTTATCTTTTTTCCTCATTAAAATGGATAAAAAATTAAAAAATAAATAAGAGCCTCTGCTCTGAAATGTCTCAACTTTGAAAATAACCCCTACTAATGTGTTGTTGTTTCCCAAATATTCTTGAGACTGGAATCAATCAGTTGCAAACTTAGAGCTCAATCATTTGGAGTTGTTTGGAGTCTTTCCTCCATAGTTGCTGTTGAAATGTAAATCCCACAGATTAGAATAGATTTTTATTCACATGTCCTCAAGAAATAGTTTATGGTAGGAGTTGTTCCTTTGCTAATGCTATAACACAGCATCTGAGGCTGGGTTTTATTGAGCTCACAGTTTTGGAGGCTAAAAGTGTAAGATCAGATAGGACCACCTATGTGGCTCTGGTGAGGGAGTCCTTGACTGCGTCCCAACATGGTGGATGGCACGTGGTAGGCACGTGTGCAAGAAGGAGAGATCACATGAAGAGGCAGAAAGCCAGAGAGGGAACAGTGGTATTCAGTAACAACTCTTTCTTCCCTTCCCACAGTACTGGGAATGGAATCCAGTTTCCTATCACTGAGCTACATCTCCAGCCCCTTTAACTTATTTATCTTATTTTGAGACAGAGTCTGCTTTAGTTGCTTAGAGAAGACTCACTTTTGATTCTCCTACATCAGCCTCCCTCGGTGCTGGTGTTACAGCCGCCTATTACCACTTTCAGTTACAACTCACCCATATTGAAGGGAACTCACTCCCTACACAAGCACAATCCCCTCTGAGGAATGGGCTCCCAAGTACCCTAGCTGGCCCTAAATGCCCCTCTTAAGTGTTCTTCTACCTCTTAACCCCATCCAATGGGAACCAAGACACACGAATCATGGAGTGACAATTCCACATCTAAATTACAACAATACTTCTTTGGTGAAGGACTTCACAGAAAATGTCTTAGGTTTGGGGGGCCAAATGGTCTCTTGCAAATATTCAGCTCTGCCCTCTAGCCTGCAAGTGGTCAGGAACAGTGTGTAAAAAGATGAGCATGAATTGCTGTACAGATTTGATGCAATCCCTATCAAACTACCTTGAACACACCTCACAGAGTTAGAGAAATCATTCCTAAAATTTATTTGGAAACAGAAAATACCTAGAAGAGCAAAGTCAACCTTGAGCAACAAAGACAAGGCAGGAGGCATTACAATTCCTGACTTAAAATTATACTGCAAAGTTACTGTGATAAAATCAGCATGGTACTGGCAGCAAAATAGACATGAGGATCAATGGAACAGATTAGAAGATGTAGAAGCCTCTAAGAACACACTCAGTCACCTGATCTTCGACAAAGGGGCCAAACACACTTACTGGAAGAAAGATAGACTCTTTAACAAATGGTGCTGGAAAAACTGGTTCTCTACATGCCAAAACTTGACCCAGGTCTGTCACCATGCACTAAGCTAAAGTCAAAGTGGATTAAATATGTAAACATGAAAACAGAAACACTAAATCTCCTGGAAGAGAAAGTAGGAGGAACTCTTGAAGACA
>NDGN011349103.1:0-11595 GCA_002564285.1 Tympanoctomys barrerae | reverse complement strand
GGGCGCAGGAAAGAGAAAGCAGCGTCTTGGTGGCGAGGTATCAGCTCCCGGGACTCCAAGTGGCGCCTCAGGGCGTGTGCCACCAGCGGCATTTCCTGCAAAGTCACGGGAAACGCAGAGTTCGAGGCCCTTGGACGCAGAAACAACGATAGCGAGGTCTCCACGCCTGCGATGCACCGCTCCTCGGCGGGCACCAGGCTCGCTTGGCCTGCGGCTTGCAACACACATTTCTGGAGCTAGGCACTGTGGAGGCAGTGGGTGGGGTCTCTCTCTCTCTTTCTCTCTCTCTCTCTCTTTCTTAAGGCTTAGCTTGGTCCTGGGGTGGCAAGAGGTCAGCGATGGCAGAGAATGAACAATGAAGATGTTTTGTAAAGACGTTTTCAGGGCTGGACATACAGCTCAGCGGATTAAAGCACCTGCTGAGGTAGATGCAGGGACCAGGGTTCGATCCCCGAAACAGCCCCACCCCCAGGGCGAGCTGAGACGAGTAAGACTGGGGATGGTGGGGGGTGCCTGTAATCCCAGGGCTTGGGAGGTTGAAAAAGGGAGAACCACTACGAGTTGCTCTGTGTAGTGGGACCCTGTAGACCCTGTTCTAAATACATTAAAAAAAAATGTTTTCAGGTCCTAAGCAAGGCCTTATTATGACAGCAAGCCAGTCCCTTTATTTGGATGTGCTGTTCTGCTGAGCTATGTCCCCAGCGCCCAGGGGCGCCCTTTCTCGCACAGCGCTTTGCTGTCCCCTGAGATGGAAGCAGCCGCTGTGTCCCCTCAGCCGCCTGGGTCTCTTCCTGGGCCTGCTGCGTCTCCAGGAAGCCCACGCCGGCCGCCTGGCGTCCTGTCCTCTGCAGTCCCCTCTCCTCTGCCTTCGCTCCTGCCCAGCTTGCTCCAGTTCCTCTGATCGCCACATCCAGGGGGCGCTGTTCTCGTTGTCTTACTTCGTTTTTCTGCTGCATTTGACCTTACTGAGCACTTTTTCTCCCAAATTAAAAAACCTCCCGCTCCACTGATCCTCACGATGAAAATCTCTCCTGGTTTCTCTCCTCCCTGTAGCCCGTGCTCCAGCTTGCGCAGCTTCCGCCTCTGTCATCTTAGCTGTCGCTCCTCCTCGTGTTCCTCTAGGCAGTGACAATCGTGCCCCTTGTTCCCAGCTTCTCGTGTGCAGCATGACTCCTACCCTTGTGCTCAGATGCTTGTACGGTTTCTATCGGGTGTCTGCCCCTTCCCCAAGCCTCATGGGAGCACAGGTAGGGCGCTGCGGCTAGGGTTTGTGGCTGGCAGGCTCATCACTGCGTTTGTCCACTGATGCTTTTTTAAAAAAATATTTATTTGGCAGAAGGTCTCACTACGCAGATTGGACTTGTAGTGATCCTCCTGTCTCAGCCTCCCCAGTGCTGGGATTACAGGTGTGCATCACCATGCCCAGTTTCGGTGGCCAGCACAGCACAGGTTCAGCATGCCAGGGGCTCGAACCCTGGTCCTTGTGCTTGCCAGGCAGACACATCGCCAAGCTATCTCCCCAGGCCCACTGATGCTTCTGTAGATAAATGTGGGGTTGGTAGGGGGAGCCGGGCCACTGGGGTGTGGCCGGGAAAGCCCATAGCCCTCCTCCGCGTTGATCTCTCTCTGCTTCCCGTCTCCAGTGCCATAAACCGCTCTCCTCTGCCCTGGCCCTCTCCTGCGCCGCCCTGCCTCGGGAAACTTTACAAATGTGAGCCCAAATAAATCTTCCTTTGTTTAAATTGTGGGTGTCGGATATTGTGCCGCAGCAATGAGACTGCGGTGGGTGAATTTCCAGCAAGGGCCCGGCAGCACGTTGGTTTGTCTCATGATGCCTTGGCGTGTCGGGCCGGGGAGACCCTGGATGCCTGCTCCGCAGCCGCCCTCGGCTCTCTGTGGCGGGAGAACCCGGCCCCGGGGAGCCGCAGTCCGTGAGCCGGCCTGCTCAGCCATGTTGGTCTAGGGTTGTGGAGGATACAGCGTGGGCCACAGATGTAAGGAGGAGGCCTCTAACGGCCCTTCCTAAGACTCTGCTCTGTGCTGGTAGAGAGGAGGGAAGTGTGTGGGTCCTTCCTGCCACTGTCGGCCCCTGCTCCAGGTCTGGAATCCCCTGGCTCTGGGCGTTTTATTTTGTGGGGAGAATAAGCCGCTGTCACAAGGAGAACGGAGGCATCTTGAGACTGGAATGCTGGGTGAAATGTGCCAAACACGCAAGCTTAACTACAGCAGGGTTTCTCTTATACGAGGAACCCAAAGTATTAATAAAGAGAAAAATAGAAGACAGAAAATAGGAAGCAGGGGGCCCGGCATGGCGGCGCCCAACTGTAATCCCAGTGCTTAGGAGGCTGAGGCAGGAGGATCGCTGTGAGTTTGAGGCCAGCCAGGGCTACATAGTGAGACCTTGTCTCAAAAAATAAAAAGAAACCCAAAAACCAAACCCAAGAGAAAAGAAGCAGGGGACGGATCTTTCTCAAAAGAGAAAGGGATCAAGAGATGGAGAAAGGATGAAAAAGAACTAAGACACTTTCTGTCCCCGGGCTCTCTACTACCATCAGGCACTCATAAAATCTTTTATAAAACAAGACTTCTAACTGCTGCGGTGTCCGCAGCTGACCTCATTAGCCTCCATTTCATTCCCCTGAAGTCCTCCTCTTTCTCTTGGGGGCGCAAGCCCACAGGGCCGAATCCTGGGGCTTGTTCCGATTTCTCTGTTTTCCTTTCCCAAACCATCGACAGGGCGTGTTGCTTCTGCTTCTGCTTTGGTGGCACCAAGGTTTGGAGTCGGGCTCCCTCACACTGCGCTGTATCCCCAGATCTTTTCTTAGGATCTTATTTTGAGAAAAGTTTGAGCTCAGTTGCCCAAGCTGGGCTCGAACTTGCAACCCTCCTGTCTCAACCTGCAGAGTGCTGGGGTGTGCTGGCCGAGACCTGCCGGTTCTTCCTCCTCAATCTGTCTTCCGATGTCTGCTGTCACCCGCTTCCCTGTTCCAGTTTATTCTGCTCCTTCCATCTGTTGAAAAGAGCTAACTTGTACAGAGTGGTGATTTAATCATCCGTGTTGTAGAAGATCTATTGGTGCAGAATGACAAGATACACAGAAGCGAAAAAGTAGCCTAAAATTTTAGGTATTTTAATACCTAAAATCTCACAGAGGAAAAAAAAAATCCTGAAGAAACATCCAGCAACGTGGTAATGGTAGTGGTTTCTAGCAAGTGGGGCTGAGAGTTAATTTCTCTCTTTTTTTAAAAAAATTATTTTATTGTATTTTAGGGAAGGGTCTTCAGGATGTTCAGGGTCTCACTACTCAATCAGACTTGCAGTGATCCACCTGTTTACAGCCTCCTAAGAGCTGGGATTACAGGTGCGTCACCACGCCCAGCCTCAATTACTCTCAGTGTACCCTGGGGGCGGGGCCAGCTAATTTCTTGCTTTTATCTGTATTTTCTCTCTGGTGAATATGCATTTACTGGTTAGTTAACACCAGCATTTTTCTTATTTTACTTTTTGTACTGGAAATTGAACTTGGGACCTCACACTTGCCAGGCAGGCACTGTACAACAGAGTTATGCCCCCAAGTACTTATTTTTTAAAATTTTTATTTTTTTAGGTATAGGGTCTTGCTACATAGCTCAGAAGCTCAGACTCTTCGTGATCCTCCTGTCTCAGCCTCCCCAGCTCTGGGATTATAGGTGTGCACCATGCTTGGTTTCGGTGGCCTGCATGGCGCACCCAGGGTTCTGGGACCGGCGTGGCATGAGGTACCAGGAATCAAACCTGGGTCCTTGCACTTGCCAGGCAGGAGTTTAGACCACGGAGCTATCTCCCCAGCCCCAGCTCTTAATTTAAAAGAAGGCAGTGACCGAAGAGTTGATGATGAGTACTTGGTTTCTAGCACGAGGAGGCGCAGTATGTCGAGGAAACCGGGCTTTGATGTGCCACTCGGTAGCGGCTACTTCTGCACAGGCAAACAGCTGTGTTCAGAGGTGGTTCTGTGCTCGGCTTAGGTATGCACAACAGTGGAATTACTTAGAGCCATATAAGTCTCTGCAGTCTCTCTCTCTCTCTCTCTCTCTCTCTCTCTCTCTCTCTCTCTCAGTACAAGATCTCACTATACAGATCAGACTCATAGTGATCCTCCTGTTTACAGCCTCCCAAGTGCTGGGATTACAGGCACGTACCACCATGCCCAGGCTCAGTTGCAGGCTCAGTGCGCCCTAGGGTGGGGCTGGCATGGCACACCAGGGATCGAACCCCGGTCCCTGCATCTGCCTAAGCAGCTGCTTTAGTCTGCTGAGCTATCTGGCCAGCCCAGTCTTTTCAGTATCTTATGATGATTTTTTTCCCAGAACAGTCATTATTTAAATAAAGGAAGTCCACTCTCGAGATTCTCCTTTTGAGGTCTCACTAACTGGGAACAAGGTCTGCATCTTGGGTGCTTTTCCTTTGAGCAGCCTGGAGCTGACACAGGATGGATCCTTCATTAGAAAACGATCATCTACACTCCGTGGGCTACTTAGGAAAACATTTGTATTTGTCCGGCAGCTTTCCCAGGGATGGCGCTTGAGTAAACCATTCACTTCCTTCCTTTCAAAACATCAGTCACCATGATTGATTTTTATGTTGGTCATAAAGAGAAATGGAATCAACTAAAAGCAGGGGGAGGATTACCGGCTGGAAGCAGATCATTTACTTAGCCAATATGTATTGGCTATTTGTTTATGTTGGGCATGGGGCCAGGTGATCAAGACAGTGTTGCGTACGACAGGTCATTTTCCAAGCAGCCCCTGGATGGATGAGCCACCGGAGTCTCACAGAGCCGGCCTGGGGCCCCTCGCTGGGGATACTTTTCTCTGGAGGTCCGACACGTTTGTCTCAATTTGCTGTGTGCCTGGAATTTCAGCAGTGTAGAGATTCAATTGAGGTTAATGTCCTTTTTAAGAATAAAAGTCCACTGAGAAGGTAAGAGATTTTGGGTGTCCAGTCACACGCTGTGGCTCTGTTGAATGCTCTCCTTGTGACCTTGGGCTGTCCTAAGGAAGTTCAGTGGTCAGTGAGTTTGTTGCACTGGTTAGAGACGGTGCACAGGGCAGGGCACACTGAGTGGTACAGAAGGAAGAATTAGAGCTTTAGAGACTGTTCACTCTGCAGTTTCACATTTATGGCTGCGAGTTTTCTTTCCACCCTGGCTGCGTGAAGATCTGCCACCATCATGGATAACTACCTGTCCAGACCGGAAGTTCATGACCAACCCACTACAGTACTTCAAAGGAAAGAAATGGTCATTTACGTCCTTTCCCCGGGAAGGCAACAGTACCTGAAACAGAAATTTTGGGGAGATTCACCCGTATGTACAAGATGACACTGGATTAAACCTTTGTATTTGGAGTCAGGACTCGTTTTGGTAGTGGGAAGCCAACTGGCCTTAGCATGATTTTTTATTTCCTTGAATTATGAATTGAAAAATGAATACAAATAGACTTAGAAGACATGGTCTACATGACAGAAGAATCTCAAAAGTAATGTTAAGAACAGAATGAAGAAAGTCAGGGCGACTGCAAAGGGTAACGCTGGCGCTAGCGGAAAGAGAATAAACTAGCTTCAATATCTTACCTGGACTCCGGGAATTTTTAAGAAAATTAATTAGCTTTACAAACTTGAAAAAAATTACTGTCACAGCCACTGTTTATGACATATGTAGCACAGACCAGGCCGAGTGTCAAGGACTATGCACAAATCATCTCCTTTAATTCTTTCAGCAGATGTGAGAAGTAGATAATATTAAAGTCCCCACTTAATAGATGAAAACCCCGAAGTTCAGAGTTCGTTCAAGGTTGCACTGCTATTAGGTTCTGACTTTGGGATTTGAACCCGGGCAGTGTGACTGAAAGTGAACACTGTGGGCTGGGAAGATAGCTTGGCGGTCTAAGTGCCTGCCTGGCAAGTGTAAGGACCTGGGTTTGATCCCCGGTACTGCATGCTGTGCTGGCCCCAGAACCAGGGGTGGTGGTGCACACCTGTAATCCCAGTGCTGGGGAGGCTGAGACAGGAGGATCTCTATGACTACAGGCTGTGTAGGGAGATCCTGTACTAAATATGTAAATAAATAAAAGATGGAAAAAAAAAGTGAACCTCTTCAGTTCATCTGCAGGTGTTTACTGAGCGTATACTGAGGACAAAGCATTCCTGTGGTGAACACACACTCAGTCGTCCTGTTGGTCACTTTTAGACGGGAAAAGCAGAATGGTTGTACAGTCCGCTCGCCCCGCAGGGTTGCCAGTGCATGCACACACGTGCCTAAGCTAATTCGTGTCACACAGCAGACATTCAGCGGACGTTCCCGAGGAACTCACAGCCCTGTGGGAAGATAAGAGAGCACGCACAGGGAGCGAAGCTCAGTAGGAGAGGCGCTCGCAGAGACCCAGGAGAGCCCAGACGGGGACACCGCTTGGGCAGGTGGGCAGCGGGAAGCCCTCGTGGAGGAGGGGCTCCCGGCCTTGGCCACGGAATGGCTTTGAGGAGGTCAGAAGGGCAGTTTGGGGCCTAAGGCAGAAGGCAGGGCTGGGCGAGTGGAGCCAGGGCGCTTCTGTAGGGGCAGCTGGTGCCAGGTCAAGGCGGGGTGGGAGGTGATCACAAAGCACGGAAGTGCCAAAGGCTGCCTGTCTTTCGCTGTGCCCAGAGAAACATGAGTATTCTTTTTTTTTTTTTTTTTTTTTTAAATCGGAGTCTCCCTGTGTAGCCCAGGCTGGCCTTCAACTCGTGGCGATCCTCCTGCCTCGGCCTCCCGCGTGCTGGGATCACAGGTGTGCACCACCGCGCCCGGCCCAACAGGAGCACTCCAAGCACCTTCCCATATTTCTTTTATTTTTACCGTTTTCAGCTTGATCGAGCCACTGCTGGTACGTGAAACGCCGCAGCTTGAAGTTCATGGGAAACACAATAAAGCCTTGATTTGCAGGCACGTCCGTTCAGGGAACATGCTAGTAATCCAACGCACTGCTGATTCCACCACAAGAAATCAGGGACATTCACACCATTCACTCCACAGTCCAAACAGATCCAGACACGAGTGATTACAGAGCTGCAACATGGTACAAAATAACGAAGAAAGGCAAAGAGCGCATCGGCTCAGGTGTGGCCGGCATCACGTGGCACTCTGCATCATGTGGCAGCCTCGTGTGATGCCGCCTTGCCTCGTGTGACGCGACCTTGCGTGACGCGCCGCCTCTTGTATGACGCAGCCTCGTGTGACGCTCCGCCTCCCGTATGACGCAGCCTCGTGTGACGCTCCGCCTCCCGTATGACGCAGCCTCGCGTGACGCTCCGCCTCCCGTATGACGCAGCCTTGCGTCCTGCTCACAAGGCAGGACCTTGCTTGTTTACCAAGTTAAAATTCGTTAGCAGCGTCTGCCTGTCTTACTGAGCCCGCGCGGAGCGAGTTCCCACAACTCCCTGTTGTCCTGTGTATGGTTAACTCTGGCTTTGCGCTTCAACTATGGGCCATCAGGAGAACTGGGAAATTCCGACTGGGAAGGACCGTGCCAGCAGGGAGTAGGACCTGCCGCTGTGCCCAAGCCGCTCCTGGGGTGAGGAGGAGGGGATATTCCAAACACCGCCTCTGGCACTTCCTGGTGGCCTGGTGGCATCTCCAGACATTTCTGATGCTGCGAAAAGGCTCAAAGTGGAAGGCAACGAAGTGCTGGGATTAGCTGGTTGGTCGCAGTCGGTCGCTGGCCGCACGGCTCTTGCGCGGCCGTTAGCTTTTAGAGCGAAGTCTGTTGCGTTCTTTATGATTTGGACAGCTGACATCGTGTGTCCAGAGCGCAGGTGTGACTGCTGTGGGTGCCCGGGGCTGAGTCATGCGTGGGTTCTCCTCTAGGGGGCCAAACACGTACATAAGTTAAAGAGCAAAATAAAAGCTAGATGATAGGAGATAGGAAGATTGATCTCTTGCAAAAGAGAACTAAGAGGTGGAGGGAGATGGGGGGACAGGAGGGGAAGGATAGAAAGTGGAAATGTGGTGTATGCAGGCACCTGCTCGGAGGGGGACGCAGCTATTATGTACCGCGAACGTGGGCTGCTAAAGAAAAATTTAAAAAGAGAAATGGATAGGAAGGATTGATACTTTCACGCAGAATCTTGTACAGTAAAGGAGGAAAGTGAGATTGAGGGCCACGGCAATAGTTTAGAATAAGTTGGTTGATATGAATTTAGGAAAATTATTTAAAAGCGATTTCTTTTTTAAAAAAATGTATTTAGTACAGGATCTACAGGGTCTCGCTACACAGATCAGACTCGTAGTGATCCTCCAGCTTTCAGCCTCCCCAGCTCTGGAATTACAGGCATGCGCTACCACGCCCAGTCGCAGTATGCCTTGGGGACGGGCCTGGCGCCACGCCAGGGGATGGAACTCTGGTCCCTGTTCCTGCTGAGCTATCTGGCCCGCCCTAAAAGCAATTTCTGAACTCCCATGCGCATTTCAGGTCTTACCTAAAGTGTGCACGTGTGAGTGGAAGTTTTTATGCAAATTTCAATACATCATTGTAATTGTTTAAGTGGTTACCAATAGAACCTGCTTTCTAGATTTTGTTTTTATTTGTTTATTCAGATGTTGGTGCTGTGTGAGTAAAATAACACCACAACTTTAATTAGGGTTTTGTTGTTACTTTTCAATTAATCTGTGGCAGTAGCTTTAGCCTTTGTATTAAATCATGTTCTTCATGTGAGCTTTTAATGAGGAAACAAATGGATCGTATTTATGTATTGGATTCTTGCCACTGCGATGTGTATTTGGTCGTGTCTTTTGAAGCATATTTTTGTCAGTCATCTTATGGTCAATCTCGTCTTTGGCAAAAGAAAAGAAAAAAAGAAATTCTTTGTTTGGATAAGATTTCTTTTTTGTTTCTTTTTTTTTTAATATACAAGAGACTGTTCTTAATCTCTTTTTACTTTTCCTCTTGTTTTGGTGCAAGTGACAGAAGAAAATGAGACCCGCCCCCCACCGTACCTGGGGTGAATTCAGAGCGTTTCCTAGGTGCTTTACTCTGCCTCTGCCTCTGCCGTGGGTCCCCTCCCCTGCTTGACATGTACTCTACCCTCTACTTCTGGGCTGTCTCTGTTTTTGTTTCATTCCGGAGACAAAGTCTTGCCATCCAGCTCAGATGGGCCTCGAACGTGTGAGCATCCTCCTGCCTCGGCCTCCCGAGTGCTGGGCTCACAGGCTGCGTCTGCAGGCATGGCTGTCAGGCTGCCTCTGTAAGTGAGCCTTTCTTGCTGCGTCCTTTGGGCTCAGGGACAGGCACGGCAAAGTCACCGTGTGGCAGGGAGAGGAAGGTGGGGTGGAAGGATGGCCGTGCTGGCAGGGCAGGGGCTGGGGAGCACCCTGGTCAGCCTGAGCCCCCAGACCTCTGTGTCCCTCTCCTTCTTTTCTTCTGTTGTCCTTTTATCCCACAGCTCGGAAAAACCCCAACCACGTAGAAATTCAGCTGCCTGCCATCCCTGCTTCTGTCTGGACAGCAGTCAGTGTTGGAGAAAATGCAACCCCTGGGTCACCGCTGCTGCTGCTGCGGCGGCGGCGTCATCCCAGCTCCAGCCTCAGCCAACCCAGAGGCCTGCGCTTGGTCTCCGTGTGTCCCCTGCCAGCCCTCCTGTCATTACCAACTCTTCCTATCGCTCCTGCGAACATCCCAGGGAAAACAGGCTCGGTGGCATGCTGACCACAAAGCTGCCCCTGTGCGCCTGCCCGGGCCCCTTGGGGTCCCTGCGGCCGCTCCTTCAGCTGAGCCAGCCCTCCCTGGGCACAGGCGGGCAGACAGGTGTTGGCAACACCCAGAGCTGGGTTCTCCGCAGCCCAGGTTTCACTGCCCGAGTGTTCGGGTCCGATCTCGTCCCTACCCCACTGCTTGATCGTTTCAGCCGCGCTGGGCCTCGGGCTTCCTGTGCTCTGAGCCGCGTCCACAGTGTCTGATGAAAAGCACGGCCGTATCCATCTCACCCGTACTGAGAAAAGGAGCGCAGTGTTCTGAACCTGCGCCACACGGGATGCGTTTGGGGACTGATGTTAGGAAATCTGCTCGAGACACTGGGCCTTGAACCCAGAGCCGCTGAGCCTCGGAGCTACACCTCCACCCCTCCTTATTGGTTTTTCAGTTTTGAGGCAGGCTCTTCTTGCTGAGCTGCTCGGGTTGGGCTGTGATCCTCCTGCCTCAGCCTCCTCAGTAGCTGAGATTCCAAGTATGCGCCACTGCACCTGCCTTATTTTATTAATGCCACATTTGTCCTCAGGTGAATGCCATGACGGGGTTCATAACAGCAACGAAATCAAAGCCTGATAGTGGAAAAGTTTTCCAAGGAGTAAACTTTAATTTTTTTTTTTCTTTAAAAAGTGTCATTTTCAAATGACTGTTACAGTTCCAAGCCTGCCCCTGACTCTGCCCAAGATAAACGGAGGCTGGCCTCACGGGTGGACTTCTAATGCCTGTGGTGTATCCAGACAGCCTCCCTGGCTTCGTGTTTTCCTCCCTAATCCTAGACATCTTCCTGGCTACAGCACCCAGTGAGAGTGGCCCCATGCAGTCCTGTAGCTACCAGTCCTTCGCTCGTCGGACCACGAGGTGTCCCAGGGGCCGGAGGGGAGCTGCTGACAGGCCAGCACAATGGTAGAACAAAATTAGGCCCCACACTGACTGACAGGATGACAGGCCAGGAGCCATAGGATCGGCAGCTGAATTCTCTGTGTGCCAGTAGGGCCTTGTTTGCCCCGACACACAAATCTGGACCCCAAAGGCGTCTCTCGCATGTGCCCCCAGCCTGTTCTCGCGTGTGGGATCGCATCTCGCATGGCTTCTTAGCTCCCACGTAGCCCCTTGGCCTTCTAGCTCCTCCCCCTCCCGGGCACGCTGCAGGGCTTGCAGGGTTTGATCACAGTGGAGATCATTATCCTTAAGGATAAGCAAGCTAGCTGCCAGGGAGGCTGAGGCAGGAGGCTCTCAAGTTTGAGACCAGCCTGAACAACAACAAGGGGTAGGGATGTAGTTCAGCGGCAGGGCACCCTGGGGTTCAATCCCAAGAACTGCAAAAGCAAAACAACAAAAATAAGCAAATGGGCCAGCGAGATAGCTCAGTGGACTAAAGCACTTGCTTAGGCAAGTGCAGGGTCAGGGCTTCGATCCCCGGCACCACATGCTGCTCCGGCCCCACCCCTGGGCACACTGAGCTGGCCACCGAGTCTGGGCATGGTGGCACAAGCCTGTAATTCAGTGCTGGGGAGGCTGAAAACGGGATCATTATGAGTCTGAGCTGTGTTGTGAGACCGTGTACCAAATACATTTTTAAAAAGTTTAGTTGTAATCACTACATTTTGTGAAGTGAGGCAACACTGTGGTGTTGCCCAAGGTGGGTCTGTCAGGAGCACAGAAATGTTGCACCCCAAAAACCCCAGACCTTCCGATGGCAGCTCCTTTATTACTTGAGTTACCACAGTATTGCTTATTTAACACCTCAGACTGTTACTCTTTTCCCATAATTTTATTGATCAATAGCAATGGGACAGCTTCAAATCAAATTGGTAGGACAGTTTCAATAATTAACACATTGCAT
>NDGN011349099.1:0-25539 GCA_002564285.1 Tympanoctomys barrerae | reverse complement strand
ACGCTGAGATCTGCTGGAGCTGAGTCAGCCAAGTTGACACAATGTATCAACTAACACACAGTGGGTAGGATGTTCGTTGAAATGATGCCTTCATTAATTGTTAAGTCATTCGTGGAGACAGGTGAGGATGAGCCATATCAAAAGCAATTTCTTCTTGTTGTTGCTTAAGAGCTGCACTAAAGCAAAACAAAACAAAATGTCATTGTGTTGAATTATTTTTCTTTTTAGTACCAGAAATCAAAATCATGATCTTGCACTTTACCAGGCAGATGCTGTGCCACTGAGCTTTGCCCTCAACCCTTCATGCTGAATATTTTTTACTCTTATGAAACTCATATTTTACTGGGCGCTCATGTTGAATTTTGAGATAGTAGAAAAGCAGATTTTAATGTAAAATCTATTTCTCGAAAAATTGGCAAATTTAAACCATTTTATAATGACATCTTAATCAAGTAAGACTAGACAGTACTGACTTATTGTCCATTTGCTTGATGCTTCTATTTCAGAATGGAAACTATCTTGTCATTAGGAACAAGAAAAACTCAGGATCTAATGTTAAACACTGCCTTCCCTCTTCATGGTTTGTTGGACTCTGCAAAATTTGTTTCTGAAATTGTTTAACCATCTTAGCTCTAACCTAGAATGCAATATTCTTTTGATTTAGTAAAACATCCCATCAACAAACAGAACATTTGACCACTCTGGAAGCTATTCTGCTAGTTCATTTTACAAAACTGTACATCTTCATTTTTTTCAAAGTTGTTTCAACATTTTATTATAAAAATATTTAAAGCTAAAATATTAAAAGACTAGATCAATCTTTAATACCTTTCACCTGTATTCAAAATTACCAAGAATTTTTTCAAAGTTACTTATGCAAAGGAAATTATTACATTTCCTGAAATATTTTTAAAGAAATTCCAAATATCATAACAATTACATTGTATGTATTTTCCTATGGATATCTGAAAAATAAGATTTTTTTCCTTAAAATGTGTTGCGCCAGAGCCATTGGCATCTATCAAAGTTAGTAATATTTCATTCAACCTCAAATATCTCACATTTCATTTTTTTCTCTTTATTTCTTATTGCATTATTTACTGCACCCCTTTCCCCTCACATTTCATGTTAATGGATGTTCGCTCTGAAAGTCTGTAGGGTTCAAAACCCAGTAGAAATACCACAGGGGTCATTGGCTGTAGTTTAGCTTTTGGAGGACAGAAACTTTATTGCTCTCATGTCTTGCTTGCGGCATGTAGTTCAGGGCATTTCCTCAATTACCAACTAACATTTTAGTTTCTTACAACCCAAAGTGTCTTGTTTGAAATCAGAAGCGAGTAAAGCAAAGTGACGGTGGACTGGCCACCTTCCATCCTTTTCATGCCTATCAGGTAGCCCTTTTTTTTTTTTTTTTCAATTCTGTTCTAGGAATTAGTCTCATTAAATCTTTGGACAGGTTTTGAAAATCATCATCTTCCAGTTCTCCTTTATTCCATGGGCCTCATGAGTAGAGGTAACAAGCAAATATCAAGAAGTGAGCATAGAGAGGAAGAAAACTAAAACATACCCCTCAAAGCAAATCAGCTTCTATACATCCGGATTAGCTACAGTCACTTCTGTCTCTAAGCACGCTACTACCCTGAAAACTAAGGTAGAGAGCGTCTCTTTGCTGTTATTCACACTTCTGCTGGCTGCAAGTAAAGTCTGAGAGGTTGATCTGAGTGTGTTAACTGTATGTTGGGTTTGTATTAGATGCTGAAAGTAACTGACTGATTCTCAGTAGTTTACAATGAGGGTAATTGATCACTGTCATCTGTCAATTATTACAGATAAATGTTGTTCAAAATCTGTCCTCTTCTGTCCTTCATTTCTCTGAGTTTATTTGTTGGAAAGAAAATGCTTTTGCCTTTATTGTAAGGTCCACTAACTGACAGCAAGATACACTACATATTTTTCTTTCTCCCTTATTATTAAGATTCTACCTGGAAAGGTTATTCTTGCTTCACCCTTTCAGATCTTTAGTTGCATGGAAACCACAAAATAAACATAATGTTGTGTTCAACCTGAGAATTAAAGCCTACCTGCTTTAGAGAATGTTTTAAACCATTGTTGCAATTGTATAAATATGTACCTTTATTTCTCCCTAATTGTTTTCATTACAAACCTTTTTATTTCTAATTGCTAATTTGAATACCATTCTAAACCTTATATTTAATAAAAGACTTCATTCTTTGTTGTCCCCTGTGGAAATATCTATTCTTTCTACTAACCTATGCACACAACCTGTGACAGCTCCAGAAATTGTACAAAAAATATTGAGGAAAAAGGTGACCCCTTGTAGTCACCAACTCCTACAATAAACTACTCTAGACATGGTGGCCCATGACAACAAACTTACTGTCACAGACGTAGAGGCCTGGAATTCCAGGTTAAGACATTTGTGGGTTTCGCTTGAGCCCTCTGTCTTCTGTCCGTGGCTCCCTTATCTCCATTTTCTCCAGTGGCTTTTTAATGATCTCACTAATCTGGAGCCTCCGCCTCTTCTTGTAATGACACAGAGTAGGAGTTACCCTTAGGACTTCATTTGTCTATAATTAACCCATTTAAATGGCATATCTCCAAATGAAGTTATGTGGGGGTTAGGAATTTTATAGATCTGGGTGAATGAAATGTAGTCCATATCACATCTTTTCAGCATCTTTTGTTGCATAACTATACAAAATATAACATGTAAAACAGTTTGATGCCCCATTTTTTAACACACACAAAAAGTCTGAATATCTATTCCTAACTTATTTGGATTGGAACATAATTGTTTATAAGTAAATCATATTTACATCTGACCATAGTTGACAAAATAATTCAATAATCTATTCTATAAGACATTTATGCATGCATTTACTTGTATTTTATATCTTCTAGTCCTGACAATTCACTAGCATATAATTATTTACCCTGACAGTGAGCTAGAATCAGAGATAGTTAAGGGCTGCTTTTATGTCTGAAATTTTATTCTGTCGTTTTAGGTTAAGGTCAGTAAGATGACCCTTCTCTTATGAAAGATAGAACTTGGTAGCCACTTGAATTTGTATGCATAACTTAAATCTTTTCCTTTGTACATGCATGATAAACTAGAAAATTTAGGGAGTAGTTTTAGTAGTTCTTTGAGATTCAGTAAAAGTGAAGCCTCAGATATAATCAAGATATTGCATCAGAGAGGAATGGACAGAAGAAGAGAAGAGAAGGGAAGAGGGAGAGAGCAAAGGGAAGAGAGAGACAAAGACTGAAAGACAGAGACAGAGAGCAGAGATGGAGAGATATCATTAGAAATAAAGTACGGTACTGTCTCACCTCATACAAATGTTTGAAAGAAAAATGATCTAATGGTAATTGAATTTTACTAAAATTATGGACAGTCCTTATGTAGTCTATCCCTAACTAAAAAGCAGCATTTTAAAAAAATAATAGTTTGGAGGTCTTTTGCTAAATGTAGACTATGTATAATATAAATATTTCAAATTTTTAATATTATATATATATAAAGTCACTATTTAAGTTAGTGTTACAGTCCTTTCTCTTTTTTACAAGTCTTGCAAAAACAAACAAAAAAACAAGCTATAAATTCTAATAATTTGTTCCAAATTCTCTACTTAGGTTGAACTAAATCCTGAACTGCCTTCTGTCTAGCACAGGGTAAGACAATTAGCAACAATTTAGGCTAATGAAATTAGACACTGTTCAGGATAAATGGATGTCTTTGGCTTGCATGACAAACTGTTGAGTGTGAAAGTTGGTGTTGAAGACAGAGAGGATTGTCACCTTGATTTTCTTTTTTCTTTTTTGAAGTCTATCCCAGACCAGTTCAACTGTTAAATTTCAATTAAACTACATTTGGTCAGAGAAAAAAAAAATAAAGAATGGAAATGTAAGTCTATTCCTTTTATCTACCCCAAGCTGTTGGCAAAGCAAGCTGGCTTTTCCATACTTGGCATTTATTAATAATATTTTGAATACCATTGCGCTTTTTAAGCTGAGTGTGGTAGAATTCTCTTGTGGGATTATTAAATGAGTCGATTTGCATTCTAATGAGAACAAATGTTTGGGATTGCATTGTTAAAATGCTAAAACGGTGTGTGTATAATTATTTTGCAGCTTAGATTTGCAGAATTCATTTCCCCAAACTCCTTTTTTTAAATAACTAAAGAGTCAGAGCCTACTGACGGCTGGAGGGGAGGTGATTAGGGTAATTTAAACTGTTCACAAATGACTTTGCCACGGAATGAAAGCATTTCTTTGGCTTGGCCCAGCTCCTTTCATTATCTTTAGGCAGCCGCGCTGTTGAGTCCTATAAGAAGTCTCACTGAGCTCTCTTTCCTTGTGCAGTTTCTCATTTGTATTGATTAATCATTTTGTAATTCCATTCTAGGTTGACTTGCTCATCTTTGAGGCATTGGCTGCTTTTGCTTCGCTTGTCTATCTTGTAACCATTACGTTGTCTGTTCTAATACCTTAGCTTTATCACTGAAAGTCAAGCTTTAAAACATTAATCCCTTCACGCTTTAATTTCATATTCTATTAGCAGAATGAATGCAAATACTGTTTCCTTTTTCTCCTTTTTAATCATCTTTACTCAGCTTTTGCATAGAGGCCAAAAGTAAAGCAATCTATTATTATTTGGAGTGCAACTCTTTAAAAAAAATAAAAAGTTTTTCAACTCTTTTCTTTTCAGTTAATTCACTTTCTGTTGACCAAATACAAAGGTTTAAGAATTTAAGACTTAAGGCTTAATTTGTCATTGCCAGTCTTTAATAAAATAAATAAAAATTCATAGAAGAAAAGTTTTACTGTGATCATTGTAGTATTTTTATTATTAACCTTTAATTGAAAAGTTCACTCTGATTGCAATGTTTTGGAAAGATGATTATGTTGCATAACATTTGTAGTAAACTTTACAATTTGGAGAGAAACTCTTAACTATTACTTCTGGTTTGGTTTTGTTTCTTTTTCTTTCTTTCTTTTTCTTTTTCTTTTTTCTGTTCTGTAGATGACTTTGACACACCATAAAAATGAGTCTAGCTTTGGACAATAAACAATTTCTTCATTCATTTTTGCTTCAAAACAATACAAGAAAGCATCCTGATCATAAGTTTATATTATGATGATCGAAGCTTTGTTGATCTGAGCTATACTTCCCATCTACTGCATAAGCACATGTTTATTTACATACCCACATTATACGAATATACCCTCTGTCATATTAAAAAAGAGCCTTGCTTTGAAATTTCTAAAGTTGTGAAAATCATGAACTAGATCATAAGTTTATGATGCTCCTAATTAGCAATAGATGTGAGTTAATTTAAAAAGGGTGTTGAAATTTGACAAAATTCAAATATGAGAAAATGCAATTAATTAATGTGCCAATTCTTATTCCTTGCTTAGAAAGTTGAGTAAACATTCATGATTACTGGTGTCAGGACTTTTGTAATTTAAAAATCAGTATTTCTGCTCAATGTCAATCTTTGATGATTTTTTAAAAAATAAAATTTTTACAGATATGACATATTTTAGAGTAATAATATAGTGGCAGGCAAGATAGCTCAGAAGACTAAGCATCTGCTTAGGCAAACACAGGAACTGGCACCAGGAATAGAACCCCTGAGACATGCTGAGCCAGCGACTGAGATGGGACATGGTGGCACATGCCTGTAACCCCAGTGCTGGAGAGGCCAAAAGCAGGAGGATCACTATGAGTCCAAGCTGCATAGTGAGACTCTTACCGAAAACAAACAAAAAAAAGTACTAATATAGTCAGAAAAATTAGAAAGTTGGTGTTAAGTTTGCACTGTTAGAGCTTTCGAGCTCCGATATCACTTAGAACACACTTCATTGCTGGGAGTAAACAGAAATATGCTTGACCAGTTTAAAGAAAGAAATGGAAATTTTTAGCACAAAAATGTGGAAAGATTTTGGCTAGGATTGGTTTTATGTATGAATTTATATTAGTTTGATCTTCTCAAGACAGCTTTCTTGAATCATATGGCTTTTGAAGTCTAATCAGTAACTACTGGTGAAAATAGACAACCAAATGGTAGTGGAGACTCTTAAAGATAGCCACTATGCAGAAACTTGTTTCCAAGTTGCAATATATTGTCCAAATTAGCACCTTGAATATGAATATAAAAACAGTGAATTTCAAACTCTTTATATGTTCACTTTCCTCTTTCCCTTTCTCTTATAAAATTGTACACACGTGCTTATGTGCACTCATACACACAATTACACTCTATCTTTTTACGTGTGCTCTTAGTATGGAATTTGGTGTCTACACACAGGAGAGGAGACCTGATACAATGAGTTTAAATGATATAAATTATTATTATTTTTTATTTTCAGGTTTGAGATGAGTAAAATATGTGTGCATTAGAAACAATATTACTTCTCATTTACAGAAAAATTACAAACTTTCCTTTTTTCCAACTTTGAATCCTTTAATCTTCCTCTGGATGAGTAGTTCCCTCCTCCTGTCCCTCAAAGCCTTAGTCTGTCATGACCTTTCATACCTGTTTTGTCTTTAGAAACAGCTTTGTAAATGTCACAAGCTTAGGATTCTTTTTAGAGGCTTTGATTCTCAGCTCTCTAACCACTGAGTAATCAAATTCAGGTTGGTTGTGGTTCATGATATTTATTGACTGCAAGTTTGGCTTTAGGACCCTAATGCCATAGGTTGCAGTGCCATATTGTCCTACTATTTTAAAAACCATCAAACCTGGGGTTCTCCTTAGTTTCTTTTTTCCTGTGGATTTCATCAGTTCACTGAACTAGCTACAACTGTACTAATTTTAACTTTATGATTTCTTTTTCTGTTGCTATGCAAGAAAACCTGAAGAAATTCAGAATTTGACCTGCTTACATGAGAAGAATATTATTCTAAGGTTGAAATCAGAAATTAGAAATAAAAAATAATGATAATAACCAAAGTAGGTTTTTAAATAAAATTGGCAAAGAGGGGAATATAGGAATGTGTGCAGGCTTTAAAAAACTCAACTTGCAGAGAACATCAAAGAAGACAAAAATAAAATTTGAAAGACTATTGATTACAAAAGTTAAATAATATCAATAACAGTGAGGTTTCAGAAAGTGATTGCCCCAACAAGAACTAACCCAGTTTTGAAAATACAATTAATTAAGAGTAACTCTTTAGTCATACTAATAAGATAAGTGATTGCATAAACATGCATAAAAACCTCATGGTAAGGAATCTAATTCAAGACTAAGAATCCCTTCTTCCGTGGAACAAAACGTGATTACATGGGGGTAAACATGCTTGGAGTTGATTAAGCAGCCAGCCCATTGTTTGAATGCACTGAACTGTGTTGCTGTGAACCTGTTTTGCTGATGTTTTCAAATCGAGCATTTGTGCTGTTCTAAAGGACATGTATTCAGTGGTTTTGATAACAGGTGTGTGTATGTGTCTATTTGAATTAGTGTTTCAGTTTAAGTCACATGACTTTAGATATTTTTGTTGGCAAAAATAAACGTAAATATATAAATCTGCATATCCTGTGGTAGTTAGATGAAACCCACAGTTCTGTTACTTCTGCATCTTAGGAAAAGAAAAGGAGTAAAGGAGCATCACTATTAAAGACTTGCGTTTACCATATGCATTTGGTGCTTTGATGATGTAAAATCTTGCCATAAAAATTTGCCACGGCAAATCAGCTTAGCAAATCGTGAAAGTATGTTTAGAACTCTTACAAGATTGATTTGTAATAGGTATGGATAAGCTAAGCTAAGTGTATTCTTCCAGTTGTAGTAAACAAAATTATTCAGAAGTACATTTATTACACTTTATTCTTTTAAAAATTTATTTTTTGCTTCTTTCTTCCCAGGATTAAAATGCTTGGTGACACATAAATGTATTTAGCTAGCTTTAGAATTCTCCTACTTGTCTGTAAGACATAGAAATATAAAGCTTCCATGTAGACAAGTAAATTAATACTTAGAAGAAATTAATCCTAAGTGATTTTATAAGCTACTGGACTCAAAACTATAAATTATGAGCTATGAGGGTATTTTAAAAGCTATTGTGAACAACTGGAAAATTATTCTGCTCCAGTCATAGCCCAAGAAATTCAGGCAGCGTGTTGGAAACCAAACAGAAATATCAATACCACATAGTATCTTATTGATTTTATCCCTTACAGTGTACAGAGCACTTTCCCATACACTCCTAGAGCACATGAGTACAACCCTTCCTTTAAAGAATGTTTCTGAATCTAGCTGCATTTTACAGATTAATAAGCAAAAGCATGACCCAAGACTCACATAATGTGTATCTGTGCTGTCTTTATTATATTGATCTACATCCTTGATCAGTAGTATAAGGGGAGATAAAAACACTGTAGATCTCAGAAAGCACAGCAAACTCCAAAAGCAAATCCTGTCCATTAACAAAAGGTGTAAGAGTCTAGTGTCCTGTATTCATTAACTGGTTAATTCAGATCATGTATCTCATGATAACATGGTATAAATCCACTAATATTAGTATGTAAATAAATAAGAACACAACCTTGGCTTCAGATAACTTACATATGATTTATGAATGAAATATTGTATAAGTAAAATAATACATAGAAATATTGTATAAAGGAAAAACAATACAAGAGGTGGGAATGTAAGAGTGTGGAACAGGACCTTGGGAAAGATAAGTGCACTCATGTAATTCAAATTCCAGCTCTCCAACACTGTAATCATTGGGATTATTGAACTACTCATATATAACTAATGAAAACTTTAGTAGATAGATTTAGAAAACAGACTGTGGAAAAGTACTAAATATATTATCAGTAACTTGACTTTAATGCATCTGAAATATTAATATATTGAGTTGAACAAATCTATTATTAAAATTATTTTAACCCTGTTAATAAATGATTTTTAGCATGACTACTGGAAAATTTAGTATATCACGTGGCCCACATTGTAGTCTTATTGAGCAGGGGCTCATACAGGAAGGACCTCAAGCCCCCAGAACTGCTGAAAAAGAATGTGGTTTGAAGCAGGTAAGGTACAAAGATAAAGATAGAGTGGAAAGGAACAGAAATGACTCCATGTGATCCCTCTGGGACTTTTGATTTCCACTACTGACCACAAAAACTTTCCAGAGCTTTATCTAGAAGTAGGATAACACTTTGGGGAAAGTTAGCATGATAACAAGTTCTTCAGGAAGGACTCAGATATAGCTATGGAAAATTTTCAAAAATTTATTCTACACATACTAGTTTATAAAGAGAAACTAATTTAGAGAGTATGAAAAGCTCATTAACTAGGATGAAGAGATTGTAAATTAGTATTTTATCTGGACAATTAAATTTGGGACAGATTTTGGAAAGTCTACAACAGTAAGGTGATAAACGTAATGAGGGTGACAGGATTTCAGAGCAGCACTGTGAACAACAATGATGAAAAGGCTGGTGAGATAGCTCAGCAGCATAAGCACCTGCTTAGATAAGTACAGGGACAGGGGTTGGATCCCCTGTACCTCAAGCTGCTCTGGCCCTGCCCTCGGGCACACTGAGCAGGTGACAGAGCCTGGGTGTGGTGAGGCATGCCTGTAATCCTAGTACTGAGGAGGCTGAAAATAGGAGGATCCTTATGAGTCTGAGCTGTGTAGTGAAACCCTGTACAGAATACATTTAAAAAAGTTTTAAAATAATGAACTGGTTAAATGTGTATAGCAATATTACCAATGTGAAGCTGCAGTGTGACTTCTACACTAATCAACAGAGGTAACAATAACAAAATGATCACAACCAAAAATGTTAGTGGCTAGTTTGTGCTATGACTCTAAAACTAAGTGAGGTAATGAATGTATTCATTAGCAACTCTGAATCATACGCTAATATGTGAGGTACAATACAAAATATGGAGAATGCATAAAATGTATATTCATTAACCCTCCTTGAATTACATACATTTGTCTCATCTTTCTTGCTACTTTCTGAAGCAGTTTTAGAAGTCCATAGTTCTATTTCTATTTGCAGAGTCATAGCTGCCCAGATATTCTGAATTGATGCAAAATATTTAACTTTCTTGGGTTAAAGTTCGAGTTGGGAATGACCTAGAAAGTTCAAGGAGACATAATCTGAAGGTAAGACACACCAGAACACTGAAGATTTTCTGAACCTGTCCGTTGGATATCACTTGATATCAATAATAACTGCAGTTTTCAACACAACTTGTGAAGATACTACAGAATATGACTTACATAATTGCTTTAGAAAGTGGCAAGAGTAATGCTATAGGGCCGGCCAAACAGCTCAGCAGATTAAACCACCTGCTTAGGCAGAGAGCAGTGGCCAGGGTTCGATCCCTGGCCTACAGTGCCGGTCCCATCCCTGGGGAGCACTGACATGGTGATTGAGACTGGAAGAGGTGGCGCACGCCTGTAATCTGAGCTCTTTGGGAGGCTGAACACAGGCAGATCACTGCAAGTCTGATCTGAATAGTGATCCCTTGTAGACCCTGTTGACCCTTACCAAAATATGAAAAAAAAAAAAAAAAAGTGATGGAACAAGTGAGTTCAAAGTGATAGAGAATATTTAAATATGCACCGTGCATTTTGATCACATCATATATATTTCAAAACCTGTTACAATAAAAGCATTAAATGTAATCAGTTTAGAAATTTTAGAAAACAAGACTTACCTGCTGATGCAAAGTTTTCATTAATTTCAAAGGAACGTGTTTAGAATACAGAATGTGACAGTGTCCCCTCCGATTTCCCTGTACCTCTTCATTACTCCTGAGCCACGCTGAGGCTTTCCTCACTGCTGGTACTCAGCTGACGGGCATACCTCTAGATTTGACAGGCAGCTTCCTAGGCAGTCACCGAGGAGCACGATACACAAAAAGGAAATAGATCAGTGAGAAACAAGATGCAGGAATTCTTCCAGCAAACTAATTTTTCTTCCTTACTCCTCTTTTTTTTTTAAATTTATTTTATTTTAGGGAAGGGTCTGCAGGGTGTTCAGGGTCTCACTATTAGTTTGGACTCATAGTGATCTGCCTGTTTACAGCCTCCCAAGAGCTGGGATTATAGGGGCACGCCACCATGCCCAGCCTCAATGGCCATCTCAGCGTGCCCTGGGGGCGAAGCCAGCACGGCAGGCCCAGGGGAATAGATTCCCTGGCCCCTGTGCCTGCTGGCAGGCACTTTATTCCACTGAGCTATTGACACGGCCTCCTTGCTTTTCTTTGCTCCCAGTATCCAGTTGTGGTGGAACAGGGACTTCCAGCGAATTTCTACCCTAATAGCTAACATTGGGCCCTGTGGCCCTTTTACATGTCTGCAGCACCTTGGGAGGTTAAAAGTATCACACAAGACAGTTTAGGCTTTTCCTGGCTTCCCCCAGCACTTGCTGGGCTTACATATATCAAATAAATTACCATTTTAAATTTTGCCTTGGCATGTTAATTTTTTCCTTTGTAGATGTCTGTAGTTAAGAAATTCAGGGAGATTGACAAATGTGATTAGGTGGGAGGCAAGGCAGAAAGGCTATCACTTTGTAATGTTAATTCTGTGTTTGAGGAATTCTTTTGAGATATTTTATGCAAATCATGTTGGGTACCTCTTCTAGCAACGCCATAATTTCCATATACACAAAAAGGTATCAAGACTGAGAAACGGTTACTAACTCTCAAGATTAAACAGATAGTATAGGAGAGAAAAACGCTCAGTTTGGATAAGTTGCTTAAGGCCATGGAAGTGTCAAAAGAAATAGAGGGTTAGAGAGGTAAAATTACCAGCTTGATCCAAGCATATGTTAGATCACGGGGACAGAAAAAAGACTTCTCAGCTCAACAGGACTCACTCCCAAGACTGAATCCTACACTGCTTTAGTTTACTTCCTCTCCAGTGCGAAGAAGAAAGACGAGGAAACCTTTTAACGGGATTAAGATGATTAAGATGCCTAAGTAGGAGAAGAGACAACTTCAAAGCACAAAGGAGTTTTGCAAATATTTGAAGTGTTTTCTTAAGGAAAAGCCAGTTTAGACTCGGTCTATATAATTCTGAGAGCAAAACAGAGACATAGCAAAAGGACATGTTTTAGCTCATTTTTAAATGGAAAAAAAAAATTGGAACTGGAATTACTTTTGAATGCGAAAGACTTGCCCTTTTTCTAAGATAGGTTATGCGAGGACTCAAACTGAGTCTAAAAGTTTTAAAGTCTATGCTATGGAGAAATTATCTTTATAATTTCTAACACAGAGCACAGAGGTTACATGATTTTGTTTTATATATATCTGCATGTCGATCTATCTATTTAGGCATCTATCTATCTATATTTTAATCTGACTGGTATTTGAACACACTGAGAATTTAAATGGAAAACATAAATAGTCATGACAAACAAATATTAGACAATTTGACCTTAAATTTCATCTAAGCAAAACTTTCCTTTTAATCATGCAAATGAATAATAGAAAACAGACATCTTGTTCACAGTGTCATGCATTTTTTAACCTCAAACTAATACTGTGGCTACATCAATGTATAACTATTTTGGAAAGCATTGACTATTCATTTTATAAAAGTGTTTGTATAAAGGTCAAGGTAGGTTTTCATTCTTAGTACAAAATACGTGGCATTAACTTTAACTTAGCCACTACCTTCTCTATTAGCTATAAAACTTAAGACACAAGTGGAATATGTATCAGCCTTTAAGTCAGTAGTAAAGTATCCAGGGAGCAAATGTAACTTTTGGGGTCAAGGTTGTATTTTAATTCATTGTGTTAAATGAGATCTTTACATGCGGGATTCCAGTCTGTTCTTATTTTTGTATTAAGAAAGCCTCATAATCATCAATAACACCAAAAGCTTTAAATAAGGTAAGATTTGTTCAATAAATTTTTCATGTATGCTATATAAAAAGTTGGAATTTCATAAGATTGAGAATTGAAAAAAACACAATCTTTACAAATTGAGCCTTGAGGACATTCACTTTGATGAGGAAACCTAGAGCTGGCCAAACTTCTCATCATCAAAGAAAAATAATTTGTTGGAACATTTTGAGAATAAAACATATTTAAATAAATTCTGGATTTTTCTAAGCAATGTCTGAAGAATGAAGACCTTCTAAATTCACGAAGCATCTTGTCTTACAGACTATCTGCTGTGTATATTTCAAACTTTGAGTTTGATCATTTTTAAGATTATTCTAGAAGAGTGACATAAAAGAACCATAGCTACATCTAATAAATTTTAACACTCTCTTCTGCTTTTTAATCCGAAATATTGATGAAAAAAATGCAGGGGTCTTATTTTTCCCAAAGGGGGTTTAACTATCTTTACCAAATGGTTACTTTAAAGTTTTTTTAAAACTTCTGTACATCAAGCACTTACTATGGACTATTTTTATTTGCTTTTGCTGGGATGCTCATCTTTGTATCTTTATTTCTAGTTGTTCATGTACCATAATCTACCTTTATGCTCTTTACCATTTAGCAGAATCATATAAGCATGAAGTCTTGTCTCAGTGTTTTCTCTGAGTCTCACAAGATTCATTGTTACATAAGCTGTTTTATTATCTATCTGCCATACCAACATAATAGCAATTGGTGGGCCTTGCTTGGAATGTATCAGGCTGTCTCTGCAAGCCGGGTTATTATTGGCAGTTGGTTTAGGTCATTTAAGAGTATTTTCTTACTTTTTGCAAATGTCTTTGTTCACAGAATGCATCACTAAGAAAACGTAATAAAGACAGTCATGGATTCATGAACTTATTTCCAAATTATATGCAAATACAAAGAATATACCTCAACTAGCAAATGTTTCTATTGTATTAGGTTCTAGTTTTATTTAGTACAATGTCGATGGAAGACAAATTTCCGCACCTTTATTTTCTTTCAGCAATTTTATTAGTTAGTACTTTCCAACAATATCATAGCCCACTTAAAGTAGATGAAAGATTTTGTTATTAAAAGACTATAAGAATGGATATTTCTGATCATTTACCAAACATATATTTACGACTGTAGTAGATATCAGAAGTGTTAAACAGAAATGAATTTGTTCATCTTAGTAATGTGAAAGCAATAAAATTATAATAAAACTGAATTTTTTGAAGTTCACTCAAGAAAAAAAAATATTTTGTATTTTTTACCAAAGTTAGCGCTTTTGGGTTGGAGTAATTAGTATTTCTATTAGAAGGCAACCAATAATAATTTATAGGGCAAGAATATAATAATCCCTGGATCATGCAGCAATTTGTTTTCTGTGATCTGCCCCTTTTACCCACACCTCACCCTCACATTTTACCTGTGCATGCTGCCTTCTATGGCCAAAAGGACTGCAGATGGATTGACTGTTAATCCACTTTGACACAGAATGAATGTCATAGATTATTCAAGTGACCCAGGGTAATCATACAGGCTAGTGTAAGTACAGAAATAAGGTAGGAGATTCAAAAGGAGAGATGTAGGGAGAGAATGAGGACTCATCTTGCAGTTGTTGGCTTCTGAGATGGAGAAAAGAGGCTATGAGTCAAGACAACTAGGGATCCTCTAACACAGGGAAAGACCCTCAGATGATAGCTTTGCAAAGAGCTGGCGCCTGGTAGCACATCTGGGTGGAAGAGATTTCTGCCAACAGCCTCATCGACCAGGGGGACAGATTATTCCCTAAAGCTTCAGAAAAGGAACAGAGACCTGCTGACACTGTTTTTTCCCTTCAGAGACTCAAAATAAAGACCCAGCTGAGCTTGCTAGCCTTCCACCCCGAAAAAGACCCTGAGACAAAAAATCTGGGTTTGCTTAAAGTGCTGAATTTGAGAAATTGGTTAAGGCCATCGTAAAAATAGAACACCCTATCCTACAGCTTTACATGCAGACTCATATCACTGCTTCTTTGAGTAAACTCTGTGTGTGTGTGTGTGTGTGTGTGTGTGTGTGTGTGTGAAGATGTGTATGTATTGGAATTTCTTTTTTTTTCCATTAAAACCCACATGTATGGTACTACAATTCGTTTTTAAAGAGATTACAAAATAGTAATTATAAAAGTATTAGAAATGATACAGAATTTCACTAAACAAAATAAATATAAATTCAATATTATTTGTCGTATTGCATAGTGTTGTCTTCAGCTTCATTATTTTGATGGTCATGTGTCAATTTCAATGATTTCAGACCACGTAGTTCCTCCTGAGTGGGCTCCTAGGATTAGAGAGTGGCTCAAACTCCTTTTACAATTGGATTCTAACTGAAAACTTGTAGCCCTCTTTGAGATTATGTCATTTTGCGGATGAAGCAGACCAAAATGTTATCTTCTCAATTGTTGCCTAAACTCACAATTCATGTTCCTCCAAAACTTAAAGTGATGGGTTTTTTTTGTTTTTTTGTTTGTTTGTTTTGTTTTGTTTGTTTGTTTGTTTGTTTTTGCGGAACTGGGGATTGAACTCAGCCCCTTGCTCTTTCCAGGGAAAGCTTGGCAAAGCTTTCACTTATTCCACTGAGCCGTCTCCCCAACCCATTAAAGTGATGTATTTAAGTTGTCCAAATTCATTTTCATGTAAGTGGGAGCACTACAAAAGAAATGCACTACTCTAATGTTGTTATTTATCATTATCTAGATTTATTGCTCAGAAATTTACAAAGCCTTTTTTATACAGTTAGATATATTGTCATAAAATTATTGGGCACACATAAAAAATTATAGGGTCTTGTTAAAATTCACTGATCCACTCTCTGTAAGCCAACCACTCCAGCTGAAAGTTACCATAGCAATATTAGTATTGTCAATGCAATGTACCATGCCTATCTTTGCCAGAATTTCTATGAGTATCTGACATGAATTTCCTACCAGAAATCTTTTCATATAAAAAGAAAAAGAAAATGTAGCTGTCATTAAGTTATTTAGCTTGTGTTTAGCTCTAGTAATATCAGCCAGAAATGTTGTGTATATTGTTTTTGTATAACCCCAGCAGGTTTCCAGAGAGTTTCTAACTTTCCTTAAAAAAGCAAGTTATTTCTCCCTTGCCTATTGGTTGGCTCAGGGAGACAGTCTGAAGAAGGTCTCATTTTGCATAGCTTGATGTCCCTTCCCACACTGATAACTAACCATTGAGCTGAGATTATAATTCAGCATGATTAGGCTGCAATCTATCACATCATTACATAAATCCATGTTATAACGGTACACATGCAGGTAAAGCACCAACACAATCAAGATAGAATTGGTTAAGTAAAGTTGTGGGGAGATAGCAGATTTTTTCTACCCCCTACTCTGTAAGCAGCAGTTTGATTCAGACATCTTCCTCATTAGTAAACTACCGGAAAGCAATAGGCTGTAATGAGGTAAGTTTGTGGATCACATTGTAAGATAGCTTGGGGGGTATTCTTTGTAGGGGATGGGTAGAAGAGTATATTTTTAATAGAAAAAAATTTAAGTTAGCAAGTTAAAATCTCAGTGACAAACCAGTGTTAACTAATATATGTCTGCATGTCACCAGAGGTGGCCATGCCTGACATTTCCCGGAGGACAGCCTATATTTAAGTCACTTTGAAAGGCACCACAGGCATTACAGCAAATGTATAGGGGACAATGAACAACAATAGGGCAAAATCAAGCTATTTGAGCTAATGCATGATGCTGTGTTCAGAGTGTTATATTTCTGTCATCCACATCACCATGGCTAAAGTGGTGGCAGTGTTTTCATAATAGAGCTACTATTTTAGAGGTTTATAACCTGGCAATAAAAATTGGCTTTCGGCAAAAATGTGACACACAAGACAAGATCTCAGCAAGGAAGTGGTTCTTGAAAAATCAGATTTTAGTTGTGGTGGGGAGCAGGGACAGAATGTATTTTGGTGTTTAAGATGTCCTTTAGAGTTCTTGAAAATCAGAATTTAGTTCAGATTGGAACATGGCATTCCATATGTTATTAGAGTATGAGGAGAAATCAAATTTCTGAGAAGCTGGTCAAATAAGACTTATTTTTATGGGCTTGACCGAGAATCTTCTTTTATTTCAAAATGTCCATTTTAAGTGTTAATTACTGAATCTGTCNTAGCGATTTGATTTGAAACTGTCTAATTGCTATTTGTTTATCAATAAAATTCAAAAAAATGTCCATTTTAGACTTTTTCAATGGCATGTATTCATAATAACTGACAGTGTTTTATTTTGATATATAGAAATGCCTGGTTGCATGATGATCAGGAGATAAAAAGGGTTTATATTCAGAAGATAATGTATTTTAAAATGCTGCTGTTTTGAAGTTTAGTTCATAACAAGACCTAACTCATGCTGGGGAGATGGCTCAGTGGAATAAGTGCTTCCGTGGCAAGCACAGGGGCCTGAGTTCAATCCCTGGTTCTGCCAAGAAAAAAACAAAAAACAAAAACAAAAAAGAATCTTAGGGGCTGGGGAGATGGCTCAGTAGAATAAGTGATTCCCTAGCAAGTTTAAGGGCCTGAGTTCCATCCCCGGTTCCGAAAAAGAGAGAGAGAGAGAGAGAGAGAGAGACCTAACTCATTAGTTTTGTTATTAAATGTCCTAGCTTCATTGCATGCAAATATTGGAAGGAATCCAGTTTCCTAGTAATGTAAGAAGATAATCAGTCCTAAAAAATTGATCACCATTAGCTGTTCACGTGGTCTTTACTCTTTTCCCAGTGCTGTCTAGAATCTTGGCTATAATAACCCAGCACCCTTGTGGTCTTTGATTAATGGGTTGTCACAGAGTGATATGTAAATAAAGAATTGAGGAGGCAAAGGAAGAAAACTGATAAACAGACATCCTGTGGCATTTGAAATTATGGAATTCATATTAAGGCTCACCTTTAAAAAAAAGATGATTTAAAACATTCAAAATAGACAAGGAGGCCATCAGTTATACCAAGAGTTGAGATACAGGGCAAAAAATGTTAAAAAAAAAAAAAGAAAGAAAGAAAGAAAGGAAAACTGTATCTGAAAACAGTGGTCTGGCCTATCATCCCAGAGATCCAGGTGGTCCAGGTAGGACTTAAAGTTTGATCTCAGCTTAAGTTACTGTCCCCTTTACATTTGCTCTAATGCCTGTGGTGCCTTTCAATGTGACTTAACTGCCATATGTCTTTCAGGAAATGTCAGACAGAGCCACCTCTGATGACATACAGGCATGAGGCTCCATGAGCGTCTATCTCAAAATTAAAGATTTTGAAAAGAATTTGAGGAAGTAGCTGTCTGTGAAGTTCCTGTATTTACTATTACATGCCACAGAAAATGCAGGACCAGGTAGTACCAAGAAGGAGCAGAGACAAAGATGTCTGAAGAGCAGATCCTGTTTAGAGAAGATATAATGGTTTTGATCAATATATCACTAGTAGATGTTGTTAATGCATTAATAATAAATGATATTTACCTATTTCCTGTATACAATTATATCACAGACACACAGACTGTTATTGATAAACAATTGCAGTTTTCTTACGAATAAGAAAGTGGCGTATTTCACCTCATACAATGGCTCTGAAGCTTCAAGCAGGAGGAGACAATGCCCATAATGTTAAGGCTGGATACTTGTGCTATTTAAATATACATTTCCCAAAAGGAATGAAGGACCTAGAGAAATCTTCAAAAAGAAAGATACTGTGAAATTGCAGTAAGATAAACAGAAGTTGTCTTACAGACTCCTTAAATCCCATAGTACCCGTTTCATAATATAATACTATTGTCAACACTTTGACTCAATAGATTTATATCATGGACACTTAACATTCTAGCTATCTTAAACGCAAAATAGAAATCATATTAAAATCTTTTGAAAATAGGGCTGAAAATTAAGATGGAGCTGAAAATATTTTAGATTTACATCCATATTTAGTTGGAGTTGTAACAACAGCTTGACTAAATTAGAGAAAGCCCATTTGCAAATTATTTTCATGAGAGAGGTATAGGTTATGAAAATTTTCTTTTCCTTAATGAGAGCCATGCCTTGGGTTGCTTTAGACTTTCACACTTGTGTAAGACTTTCACTGTGAGTCTTTATTTAACACTGGATCTCAGTTCAGAGACTTGACAGGTTGAAAGGTGAGTTATGTGGAGCAAAAAAAAAAAATAAGCTTGTCAGAAGCAGTCCTCCCACACAGAATTAAGATAAGGTGATCGCAAATTTCTAAGTTCTCAAGATAATAGCTCCATGAAGATATTTTTATTCACACCAATATTGAGTAGATTGTGGGGAAAAAAGAGTTTTTGTCTTCCATTATTTGAGAGTCACTATTTTCTGCAAGGTCTCTGAAATGTTTTTCAGCTGAACTTTTCCCAAAAGACAACTAATACTACTGGGATTCACAGTGATTGGGAAGGAGAAGGATATCAGGGGCTTCTGAGTTTTCTTTTCTTAACCTTCACTTATTACAGCTTAGAGAGGATGGGTGTGCACAGCAGAGATCAAAAAAGATGGAACATTTTTTAAAATGTATTGAATTGACACAAAAAATATGCAATTCAAAAGGTTTGTAGGCAAGAAGAGAAAATCTGCTCTTTCCAAACATGAGAAATAAACTCAAACTTACACTGGAGTAAGAATTGAAGTTAAAATAAGCATCATCAGTGTCCAACCTAAAAGATGAGTTTGCAATCCTGACATAGAGTCTGAGCAGAGAAAGCAGGCAGTAACTGTCACACAGATTTGAAATTTGGCTCCTTCCATGGAGGTTGATACCACATAGGAAACAAGAATTTGAGAAATTCATCCCCTTCTCACGGAACTCAGCACAACAGCAAGTCATCCAATCTGAGTTTCAGGTAAAGCTAATGTCACCAGCGTGTCTAAAATCTTAAACCCGGTAGTGTGGCCATTACTGATCAAACTGCCCATAAATGAGTATAATCCACAATGCTTCAACAATGACAAATGGGAAAGCAGCCCAGTAAGGAATGCTCCACAATCCTTGAGGGAGAAGAGAAAATGGTGCCAGCTATACTACACAGAAACTCAATTATTGTATTGTAGGTTCAAATGCTTTGGCAAGATTTTTGTAAGCACAAAAACTATATCATGTCTTCTTCTTATCCTTTCCTGGAATTTAGCTGCAGAAAATACAGAGTATAAATTGTGAAACAGGAATAGTTACCATATGTGTGCTGGCAATATTGATGTATAATTACCATGTATCGTAAATATAGCATGAGATTAAATAAAAGACTGATTTCTTTTTAAATATTAATTTACCAATTTGCCTTCAGAATAAAGAGATAACCTGATTAGTTTTATAAATACTTAATGCTTTCAATTTGTGATGCATTTAAGCGTATGAATGTGGATTTTTTGTTATTTTCTGTGAAAAAAGAATATATGTTAACATTGATCAGGTGGGTCAATGGTGAATTCTCCCAAATACCTAAAGAGGAAATGCTGATAACACTCTATCCAAATTCTTCTTGAAAACTAAAGAACAAGGCATAAGGCCTAAATCATTATTTTAAAAAAAAAAATTAAAGAACACAAAATAGTGACAGAAAAAAAATTAGAAATAATACAAAATTTCACTAAACAAAGTAATAGGAATTTAACAGTGGTTTCTGTATTACATGATGCTATCTTCAAATTAGTTGTTGAAATTACCAGATATAAACATACAATGTTCATTTAAAGAAAAGAACAAAACAATAATAAAGAAGTTATAAGAAATTCAAAAGAGGAAAAATAAGAGTAAAAACAAACATAACAATAAGTATTAACTACTTCTTTTAAAAGACTAGTAGAAATCAACAATATACTCATCCAAACTATTCTGCACATATACCTAAATATATCTTTTTATCTTCTTTCATTTGTCCATTTCCATATCCCAGTTTTCTGGCCTAATAAGCAAATTCTTTCCATTTCACAGTATCTGTTGTACTTTTTAGATTTTAATTACTCTTTCAGGTTCTCACACTAGAGGGATAATGTAAATGTTTGTACATGTGGCTGTGATTTATTTCATTTACCAATATAGTAACTAGCTGTATCCATTTATTTGTAAGAGCTTAGAATTTATCTTTTTTCTAGATGGATAATACTCCATTCTGTAAAAATACTGTATCTTTTTATCCATTCCTCAGTTCAAGGGCATGTGGGTTGTTTCCAACACGTAGCTATGACAAATTGAGCTGCTATAAACATGGGTGCACATATATCACTATGGTATGGTAATTTCAGTTCGTTTGGATAAGTATGTAGAAGAGGAATAGCAGGCTTGAATGGAACCTCCAATTCTAGATTTTTTTTTTCTTAATGTAGTTTAGTACGGGGTCTATAGGGTCTCACTACACAAATCGGACTTGTAGTGATCCTTCCTGCTTTTCAGTCTCCCAAGCTCTGGGATTATAGCTGCATGCCATCATGTCCAGTGTTAATCACCTTCTCAGCATGACCCAAAATTAGGGCCAGCACTGCAGGCCAGGTATCACATCCCCAGCTTCTGCATCTGCCTAAGCAGGTGCTTTAATCTGCTGAGCTATTTGGCTGGCCCAATCCTAGCTTTTTGAGGAATCTCCATACTGATTTCCATAATAGTTCTACCACTCTGCACTCCCTCCAACAATGCAGAAGCATTCCTTTATCCCCACAGTCTCTCCAGCATTTGCTATTGGTTGAATTCTTGATGACAGTCATTCTTTCTGGTGTGAGATGGTATCTCATCATTGTTTTAATTTGCATCTCTTGAATGACCAATAATGTTGAAGATTTTTCATGTATTTATTTGCCATCATATCTCTTCATTTGTGAAATTTACATTAATCTCAGATACCCATTTTTGTATTGGGCCTTTGAATTTTAGAGGCCTGATTGTTTTTAATGCTTTATAGATTCTGAATAGGAGTCCTTTTTCTGAAGGACAATCTGATATAATTGTTTTCCAATTTGTGGGTCTTCATTTTATTCTGTTGGCGACTTCTCTTTGTGTGCAGAAACTTTTCAAAAAGATAAGACCCCAATTGTTGATTTTTTGAAGTATATCCTGTAGAGTTTGATTTTTGTTCATGAACTCTACCTACCACTATATCCATAAGGTTTCTACCTACTTTCTTTTCCAAAAGATTTAGTGTTTCAGTTTTAATATTTAAATCTTTGATCTGTTTTGTCTGTAGTTTTGTGCATAGTGATAGCCATTGGTCTATTTTAAGCCTTTGGCATGTGCAAAGCCAGAATTTCCAGCACTATTTATTAAAGAGGCCATCTTTCTTCCTTTGAACTAGTTTGGCCCCTTGGTTAAAGATAAGGTGGCTGAGTCTGTTTGCAGTTGTGTCTACATTTTCTGGTCTATTCCATTAATATTCAGGTCTTTTTTTTGCCAGTACCATGTTGATTTTATCACAGTAGCATTGTAATATAATTTCAAGTCAGGAATTGTGATGCTTCCTCTCTTTCATTTGTTACCCAGGATTGCTTTCAGTATTCTAGGTCTCTTCTGGTTCCAGATGAACTTTAGGAATTTTTCTAGAGCTGTGAAGTATACCAATGATATTTAAATTGGGAATGCAGTGAATCTGTGTAACAATTTTGAGTGTGACCATTTCACAATGTTGTTTCTTACTATCTAGGAGTAAGGAATATCTTTCCATTTTCTGAAATCCTCTTCAATCTCTTTTATCTGAGTACTATAATGTTCACTGTATAAGTTTATTTTCTTCCTTTGTGAGATTGATATCGGTTTCTTGGGGGGGTGTTATTGTGAAAAGTGTGGCTTCCATAATTTCTCTCCTGATGTGTTCCTTGCTTATGTATAGAAAGGCTATTAGGGGGCCTGCCCATTAGCTCAGCTGTTTAAGTGCCTGATTAAAGAAGTCAGCCTCACGGAGCTGTGGTTCGATACCCAGATACTCAAGCCAATTCACACCAGCACTGGAGGCAGTGTGAGGCTACCAAAAAAAAGGCTATTAATTTTCTATGCATAAGCAATGAAGTCTACACTATTAATGTAGACTTTGTATCCTACTACATTACAGAATTTAGTTATTAAATCTCTAAGTCTCTTAATAGAGTTTAGAGGTCTTCTATGCACCGTATCATGTCATCTGCAATGATAATTTCACTTATTCCTTTCCAATCATTATTCATTTTATTTATTTTTCTTGTCTAATTGCTCTAGCTATTTTTTCCAGAATTATATTGAACAGGAGTGGTGACAGTGGCATCCTTGTCTTTTCCTGATTTTAATGTGAAGACCTTCAGATTTTGGCCATTTAGTGTGATGCTGGCTGTTGATTTCTCATAGATGACTTTTATCAGGTGTAGATATAGACCATCTATTTCAACTCTCTGTAGGGTTTTTTTTATCATGAATGAGTGTTGGACTTTGTCAAAAGAGTTTTCTGCATCTATTGAGATGATCATGAGGTTTTTGTTCTTGGTTCTATTGATATAGTGTATTACATTTATTAATTTGCATATGTTGAACCATCCCTGCATTCCTGGAATGAATCCCACTTGTTCATGATGTATAATCCTTTTGATTATTTGCTGCATTCTGTTTGCTTGTATTTTATTTAGGATTTCTGCATCTATGTTTATTAGAGAGATTGGCCTATCATTCTCTTTTGGGGTCTTTTTCTGGTTTTGGTGTCAGAGTAATGCTGATATCCCTGAATGAGCTTTGGAATATTGTTTTCCTTTCAATATCATTGAAGATTTTGAGAAGAGTTTATATTAGGTCCTCCCTAAATTATTTGTACAATTTAGCTGTGTATCCATGAGGCCATGGGCTTTTCTTTGTTGGTAGTATTTTTGATTACATTTTCAATTTCATTGACTGATACTGGGTTATTCAGAATTTTTATCACTTCTTAATTCAGTTTGGGAATTCATATGTATCTATATTTCTGTTCATTTCTTCTGTGATTTCGATCATATGAGAGCAAAGATTTTGGAAATAGGTATTAATGATCTTCTGAAGTTCTATATGGTCTATAGTGGTTTAAACCTTTCCAATCCTAAATTGTACAAATTTGAATTTTTCTTTTTTTGTTTTGATAAAGTTGGCTAGGGGCCTATCTACTTATTCATTCAAAGAGCCAACTCTCCAATTCATTCACTCTTTGTATTTATTCCTTCATTTCTACTGCATTTATTTCTACTCTGATCTTTATAATTTCCTGCCTTCATTGGCTTTGGACTTGACTTGCTCTAGTTCTAGAATATTGAGGTGTAGCAGAAGAGTGTTTATTTGGGCTTGTTCTGTTTAGTAAGAATTTATCACCATAATTTTCCTTCTTAAGACAGGTTTCATTGAATCCCACAGGTTCTGGTAAGTTGTAGCTGCATTTTCATATGATTGTAAATATTGTTTACTTTTGTCTTTAATTTCATCCATAACCCATTGATTGTTGAGGAGTGTGTTATTTAGTTTCATTGTGTGTATAGAGAATTTGCTGTTTCTTTTATCAATAATTTCCAGATTCAGTGCACTGTGATCAGATAATATGCATAGGATAATTACCATTCCTTTACATTTACTTAATCATGTTATATGTACTAGTACATGATCTATTTTGGAGAATGTCCCACGTGCAACTGAGAAAAATGTATATCCACTATTGGCTGAAACACTCTAAAGTTCTCCTAAGTCCATTTCTTTACAATTTGATTTAGTTCTGTTATTTCTTTGCTGATTTTTTTCATTGTTGAGGTATCTCTTTGTCAATGTGGTATTAATGTCCTGAAAAACAATTATGTTATTGATCATTAGATTTTCATGGCTGTTAAAATGCATCTTATATGGTCAGATGCTCCTATACTGTGTGTGTGTATTTATAATTGTTATCTCTACCTTTTACAGTTTTCCCTAACAAGTATGTAGTAGCCTTCTTTGTCTCCCTTAATCACACTTGGTTTGAAGTGGACTTTGTCAGCAACCAGAACAGAATATAAAAAGCTGTTAGAAGAAACAGATCACATATAATGGAAAGCCCATCAGAATCACAGCAGATTTCTCAACACAGACCAAGAACTTGGAGTGAGATACTTCAAGTCCTAAATGGAAACAATGTTCCTGCTCTTTTTTTGGTTCTTGTTTCATGGAGTATTGTTTTCTATCTTTTGACATTTATTCTATTAATTACATTTTGAGTTAAATGTGTTTCTTGCATGCAGCACATTATTGGAGTTTGTTTCTTGATCCACTCTGCCTGTCTGCTTCTTTTGATTGGTGAATTGAGGCCATTTATGTTGATAGTTATAACTGATATGTATTTGCTTTTCTTCGTCCTGTTGTTTTCCTACTGTAGGATCTCAGCATTTCCCCTTTGCTTAATTACCTGCTCTTCTTGGTTGTTATCTTCTGTTGTTGTTGAGGTTGTCTTAGTCTCTTCCTAAAATATCTGTAAGTACTCTTTGTAGGGTTGGTTTGGATATCATGAATTTCTTTAGTTGTTCTTTGTCTTAGAAGTATCTAATCTCTCCATTATTTGATAGATAGTTTTGTAAGATAAATTAATCTGGGTTGAAAGTTGTTTCCATTTAGGACTTGAAGTATCTCACTCCAAGTTCTTGGTCTGTGTTGAGAAATCTGC
>NDGN011349084.1:0-10668 GCA_002564285.1 Tympanoctomys barrerae | reverse complement strand
GTGGTTCTTCTGCCCCAGACAGTGTCAGTCCCCAAAGGGAGCCCAGCAGAGCTCTTGGGAGCCTCCCCGTGAACCCTGGACTCAGCCAGCACCTTCCCCAGGGACTCCTGGACATCCAGAGAGGGTGCTTGAGCACACCCCAGATGCAGTGGCCGCTGCCGACCTGCAGTCCCTTGCTCTGTGGGGCCTGTATCACCAGGACGGATCTCTTAGGATGGCCATCCCCTGCCCAAACTGTGAGACAGTTGCTGCCATCAGCACAGGCAGCCCTTTTAGGGACGTAGGCCGGCCCCGCCTCTCGCGACAGCGGCACTCTCTGCTGTGTCACGCACGGCTGTCAGCACACCTGGCTCCCCTCGGTCTTCCAGGGCCAGCCTGGGAAGGTGGCTGCCCTCTGCTGATGGTCCCCGCCCCTCCTCTCCCCCGCCCTGTCCCGTTCTCTGCAGCCATGGCAGAAGGCTAGAGCCTGAAGGGCTCGAAAGGTGACGGCTCAGGTGGCAAGGAGTTGAGTGCCCAGCACATCTGCACTGTCAAAGGGGTGGCAGCTGCCAGAGGGCCAACCCCAGCATCAAGCGCAGCTTCCCTGGACTTAGGGAGCAGCCAGAGAAGCTTTGGCCCCTGCAGGGCCCCGCGGGGCCTCCCTGCACTGACTGGGCCTGTGCTGAGCTGCCCGCAGCCCTCCTCTCCCCTGAGAAAGCACAGGGCGGTGTGGCCTAGCAAGTAAGCCAAACCAAGGCTGCTGGGGGCTGGGGGGGGGGGCTGCTGGGGGCTGCTGGGGGCTGCGGGGGGCTGCTGGGGGCTGCTGGCGCCAGGGGCTGCCAGAGGTCTTTTCTTTCTTTTCGTACCAGGAATGGAACTCAGGACCTTGTGCTTGCCAGGCAGACACTTGTGCTGCTGAGCTGTCTCCCCGGCCTCAGAGGTCTTTTTGGCTCCCTCAAAATGATTACAAATGCCACCCTTTCTCTGGTGTCGTGATGCCTGACAGAAATGGCACGTCCCCTCAGGTAGAGCTCCCTGCTGGAGAGCGGCACCGAGACCACGGGGCCCACACCAGCTGTAGAGCCGTCCCTGAGGGAGTTCGGGCCTGGGAGGTCTCAGCTGGGGGCTCAGGGGCTGCCCTCCTCAGTCGCACCCCACCTGCTTGAACGCAGAACTGTGAGGGCCCAAGCGCCAGTGGTCCGGTAACGTGTTTGGGGGCGCCTGCTCCCTTCCCGGAGTAAAGATGTCTACTGCCTCTCAGCGTGCTGAAGGTGCGACCCATCAGTCGGTACAGACCTTCTCGGGGCGCCTCCTGCCCTCCGGCTGAAGCAGGCAGCTTCCCAGTGAGCTTTTCTGCCCCAGACAGCGTCCGTCCTGGGACTGCCTTCTCCTGGCGAGATGGGCAGTTCGCAGAGTGGGACAGAGAGCAGCGTCCCGCCCAGGAGCCTCACTGCACGGGCTCCACGATGCTCTAAGCCATCTCCCTTCCCTCCTCTGGGAAACGCTACCTTCCTCTCAGAAAATTCAGCACAAATGCCGGACCTGGCCGCGGGTTTCGCTCAGTGGCACAGCTCCTGCCTGGCAAGCCTGGTGTCCTGAGTGCAGTTTCTCTTACCCAAAAGAAAACAAAAACAAAAACTCAAGTATCATACCTGCTCCCAGGCTCCAGGGTGCTTTGCTCCCCGGCTCTGGCCTGTGTTCCAGCAGACGTCCAGCGGGACAGAGCCAGGCCAGGGCACCCAGACACAATGCATACTTTCCCTCCATGGGCGCCCCAGCGGGTGGGAGCGAGGGTGCCCGGCTGGCCACTCCGGGTCGTGGTGGCTGGCTGCAGCTCTTCGGGCAGCACCAGGGCTCTTGCTGCCTGTGCACACACATGCACATGTGGGCATGCATGTGTGCACCTTTGCGTGTGCGCTGCCAAGCAGATGCCCCTGCCTACCCTCTAGGTGGCCTGCAAGGCTGGCACCCAAGTGTGAGTCCCTCCTACGTGCTGGCACGAGCAGGTGCTGGGCCTGAACTCAGGGACCCCAGAGTAAGCACACGGAGCTCAGCAGGATGGACAGAACCTGCCCACATTTTGACCTGGCTCACCTGGGAGGGCACCTTGCATGAGGCTGGCACCTGGGGTGTCTGCCTTGGGGAACCCCCAGCCCACACCTGGAGACAGAGACCCAAAGAGACCCCTGGGTAGCAAGGCCCCTCCCCACCTGAGATAGTGGGGCTGGCATGGGCAGCTGGGCAGCTCTGTCCTCCACCAGCCCATGGAGCCTGTGGGGTGGCAGGAGGGGCTGGGCAGGGTGCAGGGAACCATCCCTGCCCAAGGAGCCCAACAGCACTTGAGCCACAGCCTTGAGGAAAACCTAGTACAGGACTTGGGGGATGGCAAAACGTCACTCATTCCCACAAGAATACAAACGGAAACATGTACACACATGCCTGGGCACACAGGAGCCCTCACACGTGCAGGCCTGCGGGGACACATGCACACAGTGACACATGCAAAGAGAAAAGCACACAGGACCAGGTGCACACGGGGCACATGCGGACATGCAGGCACACAGGAACACATGCACACACAAATGTGCGTGCACACAGGCATACACGCCTCCCATTCCTCGGCACCTCAGCACCACTTCCCAGCCCGTCCCTGCCTAGCATCCTCCCACCGTGTGCCTCTTCCCAAGCTGATTCACAGCTGCTTCCCTGTGGATGGTGCTGAGGAAGCCCAGATGCGTCCCCTGTCCTGGGCCACACTCTTGGCCGGGCGGGCGGCAGAGCTCATGACCAGGTCAGTCTTTCCTGTGCTGGAAACTGTGCTTTCCCAACCCCCAGCCAGGTCCCAGCCTCCCTGTGGGCTCTGCACTGAAGGCCACACTGGCAAGGTGACTCTGGGGCCCCGAGGGCTTGGTGGCCCTGTGGACGTCCTTGGGACACCCCTCCCTTCACACGCACTACCAGGGTAAAGGGGCATGGTCCGCAGGTGAGTGGTATTGGACCGTCACCAAGGCCCCTCTGTGCCTGCCCAGGCCCGCTGTACTGGGCTCTCTGGCTATGCCCGGCCTCACGAGCTCTGCCAGCTCAGGGAGAATCGCTCCAAGAAAATCCCTGCGGGTGGCACCCAGAGCCACTTGGGGACAGACATCACCGCCTATCGTGGCTGTTGCTTTTGCATAAGGACACGGCCAGGTCCTGGGGTGGAGGCTGGGCACAGTCTGCCATTCCCTTATCTACACTACCTGTGGCTTTTTCTTACTGGGAGTTTTGCTTTTCTTGTTGCGAGTTTAAAAAGTAGTTTTTTAACTAAGCCAAAAATGCTAACACTGAAACATGCTCACAATTTGACCCCACAGTACTAAGCCTAGAGCACGGTGACATTTCTACAACTACGGACAGACCTTCGCTCCCCCTCTGCCACTAACTCACTCCTCGGTCCCTCAGTTGTACCAGTCTGGCTGTAGAAATGGACCATTCTTCCAGGGATTAGAGGCAGGGCCCCAGCAACTGTCTTGGATCACAACCGCCTGCCCGCCCGGTCCAGTCCTCTGGGGAACCTGCTTGTCTCCTTTGCTGTGATTTCAGGCCCCGGCACGGTGGGACAGAAGCTGGCAGGGTGACAGCTCCGCTCGCCTCTCCCCCTGGAAGGTGGGCCATGGCACCCCACCACGCAGGGCCCAGAATCAAGCCCTGGGGTTGGTAAGCTCAGGAAGAGAGCATCCCCAAAGGGAAGACCGCAGTGTCCCCTCAGAGTGGGGCCAGGTCTGCATGCTGTCCCCTTCCTTCTTCTCCCCAAAGCCCTCTGGGGTGACAGAAAGAAGACTGGGATATGCTTGTGGCTGTGGCAGGAGCAGAGACCTGCCCTGCCACACCAGAGTCGTGGGCTCTGCAGGCAGGAGGGTGGCTGTACCCAATAGGAAAAGGGTCGTGGTCGGGGTGCCCAGTGACACATGCCTGCAATGCCACCTCAGCAGGCAGAGGCAGGAGGATCACCGTGAGCTCAAGGCCCGCCTGGGATGCAGAGCAAGACCCTGTCTCAGCCGAAAGCAACCAAACAAAACTCCCCTAAAGAAAACAGCAAAGTTGCCTGCCCGGGGGTGCCCAGCAGGCGGCGGCACGAAGCCCGAGGTCACCAAGCAGAGGCCACTGCGGAGGCCATCAGGGGCCGGGGCTCTAGGTCAGGCAGGGAGGGTGGTGGACAGATGGGCAGGAGCAGAAGGGGGAGCAGAGCCCCAGGACCCGAGCTCCCCACCCAAGGGACGAAGGGCCCCTGTCCAGACCCGGCCCCTGCCAGCCGCCAGCTCTCCGGCTTCGACCTCCCCTCCCACCCGTGCTGCACTGTGCGCGGCGATACATCCATCCCAGGAGCACAGTCACCATCAAGACTCGTGGAACACCCTGGGCCACAACCTTGGCATGTGGACCGAGTGACTCCCAGTCCCACGTCTGAATAGCCAGGAGCCAGGCCTCGTCCAGGCAGGGACAGCGGGAGGGGCGGGTGGGGGCGCCCAGACAGGGGGGGGCTGGCGCAGGGCATTTTCTCTTTCTGTCCCCCAACTACCCCACACGTTTGTGTGTGGGGAGCACAGATAGAAATAAAGCAGCTCCCATGAGGAGGGGTGCTTGCTGTCACCAAGGGCCACTGTGCCCAACGTTGGGAGGAGGACAGCCACGTCCACAGCCCCGCAGCCGCCTCCTCAGATGGCACTGTGTGCTGCAGACAGCAAGCGAGAGGGCGTGTGGGTGCCCTGGGGGTCCTTTGACGCAGCTGGGGGCTCTTTGCTGTCTCATGAAAAGTCCCAGCCACAGGGGACCGGCTTCCTCCACACTTGGCCATGTCACAGAAGTGCGACAGACGCTCGTGGAGACGTGGTGAGGAGCACAGAGCTCAGGTCTGGAACCGGGCTGCCACATCCCACCCGCCTCCCGGACACAGCAGCCGCACCTGGACCAGGCGCCCTGAAAGCTCTCCGGAAGTCGGACCCCAGCCTTGACACAGGGCAGGTGACGCCCTGCAGTAACCAGTGCTCGCGGAGACAAACCAGAAGCTAAAGCGATGTTGCTGAGGGCAGGGACAGCAGAGGGACAGACGCCCGTGGCGGGCCAGGCTCCCGGCTCCTGGCTCCCAGCAGGAAGCTCCTCTCGCATCCCCACGGAGTGAGCCTGGGGTAGGCCTGTCCCCACGTATTGGGCCTGAGCCTGGTGGGTTTGGGGCAGGGGTGGGTGGTCTAGTCACCCAACAACTGAGTCCAGCAGCAAGTTGGCCGTGGGCAAGCAGGGCCACACCGTACAGAGCCCGGGGTGTGCGTGCGTGCGTGCGTGCGTGCGTGGGCGCCTGGGTGGGGGCGCAGAAACCTCCCACAAACACCTGTGACTGGCACCACCTTGTGCAAGGCTGCTGTGCTGTGACTGTGGGTACAGGTGAGTCCCTAGACGTTCAGTTTGTTTCCCAGTTAAGAATTTTGCTCCTCGCCTTGGGCTTTATTTCAAACCCCAAACCCAATACCACTCAGACAGCCCAGAGCCGGAGCCTCCTGCAGGTGTCTAGGAGGTGGGCAGAAGCAGAAACTGGGTCTTCAGTTGGGGCTACTGTCCCGCGTTCCTTGGACAGCCAGGAAGCTCAGCGCCTAACTGCCTACAGGCCGGCCTGTGGGCCTGGGCTGGGCTGGGCCGCAGGCAGCCTCCGCTTCCTCCTCTTTCCTCCCAATGTCACTCCCAGGGTCTGCATCCCGGGGCTGGGGCTGGCGCAGTGCCCTACACTGCAGGAGGTGTAGGCTCTGGGGGGTGGGCAGGGAGCACTCGGGAGCGGGGCCGGAAGTGGGCACTGGGGCGTGGCTGCGGTGTCCCCTTCCCATCTGTGCCCCCTGGCTGTGGTGCACAGAGCCGGCCGCTCTCCGCCACACACCGGGCCACTGAGGCCTCAGAGACTGAGTCGAGAGATAAACCTGTTCTCTTTCTATTCGCCGTGTGGGGTATTTTGTTGCACTGCGTCCGGAGGATGGGGCTCAGGAGGAGCCAAACAACCCTCGTTGTGTGTAGTGGGCAGGCGAGAACAAGACAGCCACGCTGGCCTCGCACCCACAGCTCCGGAGCTCTGTGGACAGCTCGGTCTGCAAGTGCTGCTAGCTCCAGGAGTGATCAGGATCGGAGCCTGCTGGACAGGGCTGCTGGGCACCGGGGCAGAGCTGGGCTCCCTGGGGGCCGCTGGCCGTCGCGCAGGCCAGTCCTGAGTTCCGGGGAGGAGGCCCCGTGCCCCGCGCAGGCCATGCCTTGCCCTCTCTGCAGGGCTGGCTGGTCTCCCGACGGCCCCAGGAGTCCGAGCCTGCAGCTGGCGGTCATGATCGCTGGTACCAAGCGCCTGCGCCGTCTAGCTGGTGCCTGGTGGCTCTACAAAGGGGGCTTTTGGAGCTTCCTGCAGGAGGACCTCACCCGGGTCTGTGTCGCCCTGATGTCTTGGCTACAGAGCAGTCCGCAGCCACCCCCATGGCAGCCTTGTGGGCCACTCCTGCGGGTTGCAGAGCTGACATGAGTGTACGGCGTGTGGCTGGGAAGTGTGTGTGCAAATCCAGTGGATGTTTGCTTTTTGTGGTGTGTGGAAACTGGTTTTTCTCATCCCAAACCAAAGCTCAGTACCACCAAGGTGAGGGGAGCGAGGCCGGGGGCTGCTGAGTCCTGCTGCGGCCACCAGCCCCGAGGCACAAGGGCCTCTGTCCTGTTCGGGGTCCAGGTCGGTGCAGGACGGGAGGCGGCTCCGGCCCAAGCTGATTGCTGGCCTGAAGTCCTTTAGTGCACCCTGACCAACAATGATGGCCGAGCACACGCTGCGCCCACCCCTAACCAGCCCCGGAGGTCTAGGGCGCCGAGCTGGCCATTTCCAGGCCTCGATGCCAGGGTGAGTTGTGGGACCACAGACTGAGTTGGAGGACGTTAGTGGAAAGGAGACTTTGCTTGGATGACGCTGGTCACAGGGCAGGGCTGTGCACATGAGATGTCCCCAGTAGGACCTCAAGGTCACTTGTCAAAGGCAGCCCGAGGCTCAGCCTGTTCCTACGTTCTCGTGGTTGTCACGTTCCCCTACCCGTCTTGGAGCTCGGAGACTCAGAGCGGAGGGCGCAGCTGGGCCCCTGTGAGTCCCTGTTCAGTCCCCGCAGGAGGCCCTCCCCTTGCCCTGGGTCGGTACTGAAGCCTGCTTCGCTCACAGGCTGGATGGAGGGACAAGGCTCCTGCCTTGCTCCAGAGCGCCTGGCTGTGCGCCGCCCGGCCGGCCTCAGTGACCAGTCCTGCTTGAGGGGTCCTGTGTCCCCAGCGGCTGCCTGAAGGCGGGTGGGGATGCAAGCCCTGCGTCCTGTGCTTTTCGCGAGAACGACCTTCTTGCTCCCCCTGTTTTCTTTCCAGATAAAATCTATTTTAGGACAGAAGTATGTGCTCCGCTCTGCCCACGCGCACCTCCCCCGGTGTCTGGACGTGGCCTCCTCGTGGGTGGCTGCAGCTGTGGCCCTGTGCATCCCCAGTGGGCTGGGGTGGGGCGGGGCAGGCAGTAGGCACCTCTCACCCTGCTGCACCCGAAGACCCTCAGGGCAGTGTGCAGACCGCCACCTGCCCAGCCTGGCCAGGAACCTCGTGGCCGTGTCATCACATAGGGCTGAGCCAGCTCCAGAGCCTCAGCCCCACGTAGGGCTGCACCCCTCCTGCAGGGCCACAGGCTGTCTGCCACCCCTTTACTGCAGGGCAGGTGGGAGCCAGATCCCCAGAGAAAGACACACTAGCTGTCTCTGCCCCCCCAGCGGCCCAGCCGTGCGGGCACGAGTCCCACTAGGAGTCTCTAGCCCACAGGACGGAAGGGCAGGAGCAGCCCGCCTCCGCCCCCGCCTCCTGCTGAGATGGCCACAGCAGCCCTGGGGTGGAGAGCAGGAGCCGGCCAGTCCAGCCAGAGTCGCCTCATCTGTCCCCCAGAGCACCATCATCACCACAGTCCTGTGGCACCCGCATGTGCCGGTGTCCCTGCTGCCACACCCATCCCTCTGTGTTGGGCTTGAAAGCCTTCAACAAATGTCAGGGAAACCCGGTGTGGTGTGTGCATGTGTCATGCAGCATTCAGGGAGGCTGAGGCAGGAGGATCACAAGCTCCGGCCCAGCATGGACAATTTAGTGACTTAGTGGGGCCTTGTCTCAAAGTAAAAATAAAAAGGGCTGGGGATATTCATTCCTAGTACTGGAGAAGAGACACAGTCACAGGTGCTCCTGAGCACCTCCTGTCACTCACCTAGCGCCTGTCCCCTGAGGTTGCCAGCCAGCAGGGACCTGGGCAGAAGGCGGGAAGGGAGCGCCCACACCAGGACCTTAGACACAAGCACCCTGCAGCTGCCCACACTGCCTTCTGCCCCCCCCCACACCCCGCAGCTCCCCAGGGACTTGGAGAGGGCTGAGCCAGAGCCCATAGGGTGGGGGTGTCCAACCACTGAAGGAAAATAAGGACAGTAGGAAATAAGGCAGAAGAGAGTGGCTCTGCACCTCCTGGACAGGGTCTCCCTGGGTTCCTAGGCTGGGCTCACCCTTGTGACGGTCCTGCCTCGGCCTCCCCCTGGGTCACAGGTGCGCCTCACTGTGCACCCCGCCCACAGCTGTCATCTCCTCAGTTTCATCTTCTGCTCGTTCACTGCTGTGTACAGAAGCACAGGCCGTGTCTACGTGTCAGCCTGTACCCAGGGACCTGGCTGGAGCCATCTCGTGGCTTCTTTGGCTTTTACTTTTTTTCTTGCCTTATTCCATTAGTTGGTAAATGCGGAGCAGTGGAAAGCGGGCCTCCCTGCAGCCCTCGCGTGGACACTGCGCGCCCTCCCTCTTCCTCACGGGGGCTGATGCGAGTGGCGGGGCTGGAGGTGTCCTGTGAGTCAGACGCCCCTCCTCCCTGCTGCTCCTGGCTCGGGGAGGGCTCGGCCTGGGCGGCTGCTGGCCTCCCTGTGGCTGTGGTGCAGTTCTGCTGCCCGGAGCCTGTGTGAGCAGGGCCACTGTTTTCCTGGGGCAAAGTCTGTGTGTCGTGGGGCACGCTCCTGCCACAGGTGTGGAGCAGTGTGGGCATTTGGAGAGCCCTGTGGGCAGGGCTCGTGCCTGGCACCTGCCTGCAGCTTTGCCCCGTGAGTGGTCAGGACCATGCTGTGCAGAGGCAGTGCCCTTCTGAGGTGGCAGCCAGTGTCTGGGGAGACTTACCTGTCTCCTGGGAATATCTATAAGCACTAACCCAACCCTCTGTTCCTGTCATTCAGGAGGAGATTTTAACCTTTTTGGCAATCTGCTGTGGTGTTTTGATGTTGGTGATATTGTTTTTTGATAAATTTTAAACATGCAATAAATAAGTAAATAAATATAGTGAGTGTTCCTTCTGACTGCTGAGAGCATTTAACTGTCAGCATTTGTGCATGTTCATTTCAAACATTTTCCTAAAATACTTTGATTTTTTTTCTAAAGGAAAGAGAGGGCCGGACAAATAGCAGATTAAAGAGCCTGCAAGCAGGTGCAGGGGTTGGGGGCTCAATCCCGGCGCCTGCCATGCTGGCCTTGGCCCCGGGGCTCACGCATGATGGTGCGCACCTGTAATCCCAGCTCTTGGGAGGCTGAAAACAGGCGGATCACTAGGCATCGGATCTAGTAGTGAGACCCTGAACACCCTGTAGACCCCTCCCTAAAATACAAAAAAAAAAAAAAAAAAAAAAAAAGGAAAGAATAATACAACAGGCAGATCACACTGAAAGGAAAAAGTACACAGGACACGTGCAGTCAGACACCAGGGCAGCCACAGTGTGCCCGCGGCTTGTGGGCACCAGAAGCTCCATGTGACAGAGCCACGTGGGCCACATAACCCGGGCAGCTACGGTTAGGAGCCTGCCTGGCGCTGGCACAGTGGCTGCAAATGCTGGGAATCTAGAGACAAGGACTCCTCCGCCCAGGGTCCCGGGCGTGTACCTCTAACATCTGCCAGGGGTGAGGGTTGGGGACCCTCACGGGGCAGGGAAGGACCCAGGCTGGGGGCGGGGCTGGTGGGTAGCCGATGTGGCTGCAATTCTAGAAATCACCACCAGGTGGTGCTAGAACCGCACCACTTCTCCAGGTAGCTAGAGCCAGGAGGGTGGCGTCCCCAGCACCCCACTGACCCCAGAGGCTCTAGCCCCCTTTGGTGATTCCCAGACTCAGCCAGCCGAGCCACACGTCTGCAGGCGGAAGGGTCCTGGCCTTCAGAGATGCCAGGTCCAGGGAGGGAGGTGGATGGGTGTTGAGGGGTGACCGTCACCTCACAGCGCCTTCCCGTCCCCTCCCCAGCAGGTGATATCTCACCCTGGGAGCTGGCAGAGCACTGCCACGATTGGCCTCCGTGTGCAGGGTCCCTGCCAGCCACCTTGTGTTCCTGTGGGGTTCTGGCTGCTGGCTGCACAGACAGCCTGGCCAGGCTGGCTCATGTACCCCGGGGCGCCTCGGCCTTCCCCGGGCACCTCAGCCTACCCCGGTGCCTCGGCCTTCCCCAGCGCCTCGGCCTCCCCGGGCACCTCAGCCTTCCCCAGCGCCTCGGCCTCCCTGGGCACTTCAGCCTTACCCCGGTGCCTCAGCCTTACCCCGGTGCCTCGGCCTCCCCGGGCGCCTCAGCCTTCCCCCGGTGCCTCAGCCTTCCCCAGCGCCTCGGCCTCCCCGGGCATCTCAGCC